>OY811974.1:8222261-8338139 GCA_963681505.1 Eunapius fragilis | reverse complement strand
CACTGTCTATCGTGCTCTCTATTTTAAATGACTGACATGGCATCAAAGCAATAAAACGTGAGCTCACTAACTGAGAATAGCTGAAGTAGTTTGTAAGAGCAGCGTCACACATGTATTAACACTATCTGACACACATATTAACTAGCCAATGTAGAGTTACGTCATTTATTTAGATAGTGCACTCTGCACAGGTCAAATCCTTGATGTTATCATAAAGCCCTATTCCACACGGTAAATCTACGGGTCCGCAATTTGCGCGGACGTGGTAAAGGGCAGCGCCGGTGTCACGATATAGATTATCCCCTGTAACAATTGATCCCCCGGGTAATCAATTCAGGAATTGTTTATCCCCCCGGATAAATTATTCCGGAATAGTTTATCCTCCCTTGGAATAATTTATCCCCCCCCCCCCCCACCCCCCCCCCCACCCCCCAAAACAAAAAAAACCAAAAAAAATCCAATTGAAATGTATGTGTGTGCGTGTGTGCGTGTGTGTGTGTGCGTTCGTGTGTTCGTGTGCGTGTGTATATGTGTGTACTGTGTGTGTGTTTGTTTGTTTGTGTCTGTGTGTGCGCGTGCGTGTGTGTGTGCGCGCGTGTGTGTGTGTTTGTGTGCGTGCGTGCGTGCGTGAATAATCTAGCCCAGGAGTATAAATTATTCCGGAATAGACTAGCCGGGGGATGAAATTATAGGGGGATAAACAATTCCGTGACACCGGCGCCAGTACTGAGAGCCCCCAGGGTCACGGTTTTTTAATTGATGCATGCGATTGTATGAAGAATCGAAGTAGGGTTCTTAAAGCTGGAATGCTCAGAAGCCAGGAAGCCCACATATGCGAGTGTCCAAGCGTTGGTTGGACATTTTATCACGCCCGGCATCATTACTCATATTCAGAAATGAGCTGTCAAAAGTCGAAGTACTTAATTCGCGGTTTGCGAATAAACAAATATTGCCGTATATCTTCCCATAGACATGTATGGGGTACTTCAATACCAAACACGCCAGATTTTTCTCAGCATTTGCCATGAGGGATTGTTAATTATTAAACTACATTTGCCATGATTTTTAATGGGGTAGCCGTATTTTTCCTATTTAAGTGGCGCTTCCCTAGGACTGCTGGGAGTGTCATATCAATGTCCTTGATGTACAGTATGGTTGTACCATACATTGAGGACAATGTTATGACAATCCTAGGGAAGCGACGTCTTAAATAGGAAAAATACAGCGACCCTACTAAAAATAATGGCAAATGTACAGTACTAACAATCCCTCAAATGCTGAGAAAAATCTGGCATGCTTGGTATTGAAGTACCCCAGACATGTCTATGGGATGATATACGGGAGTATTCGTTGATTCGCAAACCGCGAATTAATAACCTAATGGTATGGTTTTGTCTTGATTTTAATTAAAGAATGGTTAATGGAATAATTTTTTGAAGTGCATATATCATAATCAGACCTGCTTATAGTACATTATAATAAAGTTGGTTAAAATTCTAATTGAATAAAAAAAGCAAGATGACCGCCTTTGTATGGGCCATTTCTTGACGTAAAGCACACGGCACTCGGTATGCAATTGGAAATTTAGTATTGCTGCTGGACCAAGCGTAGTTGGCCGCTGAAATGAGTCCCCCTCGGGGCGTCGGATTTTTAAGGAGTCATAGGAAATTGGCGCCGTCTCCGTTTCTTTTTTCTTCCATCGTGCCGCTATAGAGCAACTGCGCGCTTGCTGAACATTTAACGTGTCCCCAAGGTGTGTACACGGCACCTAAAAAAAAAACAAAAGAATGAACATACACAACACTCAAAACAGATAGAGCACGCATAAAACAAACTCTCCTGCTGCAGCTCTACCTGATGACAGAGAGATGGTGATACAAGGAACGGCAGAAAAAGGTGCTTGCTGCATCGCAGACTCGGAACCCTATAGCACTTGTATCAATCTAACGGTGAAGTTGCATGTTCTTATATACTGTCACAGCCCTTCACAGTGATACTGCATGCATGGGTTTCGCCGATTTGATTATCCGTTTAGCCAAATTTCCTGCATACGTTAATCTCGAGCGATTGTAATCTTTTCATTAGATCATAGAGATCTCTTGATGCACCGCTTTATTTTACCACATCACATACAGATTACTCACACATGCACCTGAAAATAATATCACATGCATCAAATCTTCCCGGGCGTTGAATGCGCGGCTTCATTGTATGAACACATCACAGCTCCCTCCCACATTCCCTACTCCCAATAAGAGTATTGGTCTAGCTTCTTTGTGCACGATGCCACACAACAACAGGAACATACAGACACACACAACCAGATAGAATTTTACAACCAGAGCAGGGGCCATACGCAATGTTGATTTAGATGGGTGCATGGGCCCACACACCTTCTGAGAAAATAACCTATACATTGAGGAAAAACCCATTTGGTGAAAAATCTCAAAGACTTGAGCTTACCACACCGTTCTACATTAGACAACGTGCAGGCACACAAAATATATAAGTTGAGGACTTCCAGCCAGCCTTCAGGGACTGCCCAATGGTTAAGGAATCACATTGCACCTATTGGAAGGACAAACCCGCCAAACACACACACCTCCACAACAAAGAAAATAGTTTGCAGCCCTTACTCGAAAGCTTAGAAAGACACTCATACTAAGTAAGGTAACCTCCCAACCACGTGGCACGTAACGTGCTATACACCCAATCACATTTAGGACGGAGGTTAGTTTCACCGTGTTCAAACGTCAGAAATATAACTATATTTCCAGAGGCAGGGGCGGGCGGAGGCGGGGGGGTTCAGCTGGATTTTCAGAAATGTCTGTTTAGTCATGACGCATTTGGGGAAAGTTCCTGTCTAGGACTGCCAAAGGCCGGCCGGCCTGACCTGTCAAGTGGGACTCTGGCCTGCCAGACTACGCCACCTCCATGTATTTCTTCTTCATGATTCAACTATTCAGTAAGGTGCAACAATAAAATAGTGTACATGTGTCACTTTAGCAGTATGTTTATAAGTCATTAAGCTCTGGCGCGTATACGTACTTTTACACACTTATGTAGCCATGCAACTGCAAGCACATTAATCGTTGGAGTCGAAGCCAAACATCACTCTACCTGTTGCGAAGACTGCTACACACATTGATTTTTTTTATTCACTAGAATTATAATTTCTAAAAATTTGGCCTGCGAGGCCGGCCGGCCTCGTGTCAGGTCCCTAGCCGGCTTGCGGCAGCCCCTGCATGGTTCCCGAGCAGTGTAGCCGGGAAGTAGGATGGCACTTGTAGGTGTGCTGCAGTGCTTACTATTAATTGTGATATTGGGATAAGGAGGAACAAGACCACTCTCAACTGTATGTAGCCTAATAGGCTGGGGAAGAGGGAGAGTAATAGGCTGGGGAAGAAGGAGGGGAACGGCGCACTTATGGGAAGGTTGAACCAATGCCATTCCCTGACAGCTGAAAAATATGGGAAAAGATAGTTCCACTCTATCCAGCTACAATTTTTACTTTACGCCCAGCATTCACTAAGCAACATTTTAATAAAATCACCAATAAGCATAGAAACAACTCAAAAACGTAACGAAAACGAGACTGTGACATTTAGGACAGCCTGGTTGGAAAATCACTACATTGTGGCATGACTTTGGGGCTTCCAGCCGGTTACAGTTATACCGACGGTGTAGAATATTATAAAAGTGCTGAAGTGTTACCACCTCAAGGACTGTCCTGTAGAGCCTTGAACACACATCACCTGCCACTCCGCTGGTACAATATGGAGGGAACAAAGGGAGGGAGGAGAGAGATCAGGAGCAAGGAGGTGAATCACAACAGATGATATACGCTGTATTCCGTATGCAGCCGTTTTGTGTGCATCTCACCTCTTCTGAAGTCATGTGCCCGTCTATAGTCAAACGAAAAAACCGCAATTCAATAAACTATAGTGGTGTCAATCCCTTACAAATGCCCTTTTTGTGGGGGGGGGGGGGGGGGGGGGGGTACCCATGTTACGATGATAAGGCCTTAAGCCATACAATAGAATATTTGATGTGATATTATTTTCAGGAGGTAATTAACCTGCATCTGATGTGGTAAAGTGCATGCGCATAGAGATTTAAATTTGGCTTCGCCTTAAAAGGAAATCATGGATTATCAAATCGCCTGAATCCGTACATGCAGTGTATCTGTTGCGCGCGGTCGATCGATTTGCGCTATCCATCGATTGCTCTGCGCGAACAATAGATCTATCGTTTGCGCACCAATCTATCGATCGCGCAACCACCGATGGATCGCGCAACAAACATTTTGCGCAATTTACTGATAATGAAATGCACTCCATCGATCGCGCGCAACGATACTTTCGGCTATAACTTGCATGCATGACTCTGATATTTCATGATAGCATACTGGCAAAATACTGACATGCAGAATCCTTATAACAGGGTTTTGGAGCACAAGTCACACATCCATTTCTTTAACTGAGTCGCACTGATTCCAACACAGTTTGAATGGAAGCGTTCACTGCAAGCACAGCAACGGATATCCAGTTTGCCATCATCTGTGGACCTACACTTGCAATATACTCTTCTCTTAATTTGGTAGATAATCCGTGGGTGGCGATTTACAACAGTAGATGGAAAAGGAACTATACCAAACTTATCAACACAGTCTTTAAGATGATTGCGCAATTGCTTGTAATGCAGTTGAGTTGGATCTTCTCCATGAATCAGAGATGTGGCAAAAGCTACAGCTAATAATCCATTATTCGCCATCAATATACAATTCAATAAGTACTGAGCAGTGCCAGCACACCTCATGGTGAAAAACCGCTCCACGCATATGACAATCGAGACATGTACGATATTCAGAACGTCATGGGCCGAACGTCTGGAAACAAGCCAGTGTACCGAGTATTTGGACACCTGTCACCTGTGCAAAAGAGTACATAGCGCGTTTGGTTAATGCACATGTATAATACTGCAGAGAAAGTGCGAGCTATATATTTAAATAGCCGTGCCCAGGGCCCCATTGCGCGTATATTGAGGCTGATGGTTACCTTCAGCCGGGTCCCCGTTTCTTTTTTAACCCGTTAGTATCCCCTTGTACAGGCGGGAAAAGCGTAGGGCATATAAAAAGGAGTAATCGATTTGCTATCGATTTTTGCATATGAAGGAAACGAATATCGACTAATCGCGACTAAGAAAAACGGAATCGGTTGTTTCGACTAAAGGAAATTCTGCAATCGGTAACCTGCTATTTTACTAAGTACATAGTCTACCGAATAGGTGATCGCGAATAACCGATTAACCTACAAAACTTGAAAATCGGTTACACACCCTAGATGGCACCAGATTTTGGAGGAGAGCTCTTGGGATCCTCATCAACAGAGTGACTTGATTCACCTTCTGATGGTGGGTCATCCTCAGAGATTTTGAGGAGAGCTCTTGGGATCCTCATCGACAGAGTGACTTGATTCACCTTCTTATGGTGGGTCATCCTCAGAGATGGCACCAGATTTTGGAGGAGAGCTCTTGGAATTCTCATCGACAGAGTGACTTGATTCACCTTCTGATGGTGGGTCATCCTCAGAGATGGCAGGAGACCACTTTGAATCCTTGCGACGTGATTGATCACTATCCTTTACAGAAGGAAAATCATCAACAGGGCTTGTTTTGGAACTGTTTGAAATGGAGGATGAGGGGTCAGGGTGGAAGATTTTTAGATGGCTGCCTGTTGCACGAATTGTAATGCCTTTATTATCCTGCAAGTTGTAGACTCCATGAGGAAGGCAACCGAGGATTTTGTATGGACCCACATATCTATCCTTTAATTTACCTCCCTTTGATTTTTTCCGTTTAAAATCCAATTTTAGGACTAGTGAACTGACTTGAATCTTTCCAGGTTTTGAATGTTTCTTATCATAATTTTTTTTTTGTTTCATTTGAGCTTCTAAGATGTTTCGTTTTGCTTCTTCCAAGACTAACTGATATTCTTTCGATGAAATGTCTGAATCCTTTAATTCAAAATAACCAGTACATAGTTCCTCAGGAGACTGAATCTGAAAGTCAGCATCAACAGGAAGATAAGCTTGTCGGCCAAACATTAGGTAGAAAGGTGTAAACTTTGTGGAATTATGACGAGATGTATTATAAGCGAATGCACAAGTGTCCAGACATAAGCTCCATTTTTCATTTTTAGAGGATACAAATTTGACCAGCATATTCTGCAAAGGTCTGGTTAAAACGTTCGTCGAGTCCATTAGCCTACAATAAGAGAAAATTGATATCTATGTCAGAAATGTAGGACCTCATTAATACAATCTTGAAATGGTGCTTGGTTATATTTAAGCAGCCCATGCACATGTATCTCAGTAACTATAAACTTACTTGTGGGTGATATGGTGATGTAAGCCTTTTCTTGATGCCAAGCAATTCATTAAGGGTATCATTAAAATTCTGTTCCATTACCTTGAGGGCGGCTCCCATGCCTTGGGTAGTCAGTCATTCACACATCAACGTCCGGGTTTTGCTGTTGTAATTTTATTTCCTAATTGTCCACCCACATACAAACGTAAAACTGCCTCAGTCATCCTGTTTTACATTTGTATTCTATTGGAGCCTTTGCTTTTTATAAATCATCTTGTGCACTTTTATCATGCACACACATACACACACCAAGCAAGTGTGTTGTGTGTACATATGTATTATTTCTGGTGTGTGAGAGTAGGTATGTGAGTGTGTGTGTGTGTGCATGTACTTAAAAGTACATGTTGGGACCTTTGTGGCCTGGGTATTTACGCTGTTAGGGAGTTAAGTCGAGAGATGATGAAAAGGTCTAGAACCAATTTTTAAACATCTGGTTACTAAATTGTCAGGTGTTGTCATGTGCACTTAATACACAACACACACATACACACGCACGTACATGTACACACACATACACACACACATGTACACACACATACACACACATACACACATACACACACACACACACACATACACACACATTCATGCCATGACCCTGTAGCAGAGCTGGCATGCCAAACATGAACCTGTTCAATGACACCTATTTTCCACTTGTTGCTAAGGTACAGAGGCATCAGCTATAAGCTGTCTCAGAAATCTAAATTTCATTTACTCCATCTCGTGTGTGTGTGTGTGTGTGTGTGTGTGTGTGTGTGTGTATTGCTAGAACTCATGGAGACATGGGAGCAGTTGGATGTGAATACTATTACACTCAATCCAATACAAACTTTACAGAGGCCCAGTCTAACCACTATCAGTAGTGATAGGGTAGCAATGATATTCACTGCCAGACATGCAAGGCTTCCAACCCATACATGTAAGCCCTTTTCCAGAGTACACGTATCACACAGGCTCACACACACACACACACACACACACACACACAACACATACAAGCACACACATAGGCACACACACACGCACACACACAAGCACACACACAATCAATCTCTAAATGACATCTCCATTAGCTATGTGTAAGGAGGTGAAGCAGAGGCCAGTCTACAGCTGATGCCTCTGTCCATAGATCTCAGCAACAAGTGGAAACACTCACCCCAGATCATAATCATTGGTGTCATAAAACAAGTCTTTGTGGCCTGGGCAGCCATGCTGTGTATAGTGTTAGGGGTTTGGATAGGTGGTGGACAGGTCTAGAGCCATGAACCTTACCAAAGCTTCTAGCAGTACACTGAGGTGAGCTTAAGTGATGGAAATCACTGAGCCCATTGTGGTTAGCAGGCATATTATCATGATGGTGGGGGTAGTCAACCAATGGCATGAGATGAGTCCACACAGACATGGATGGGTCAAATGGAATCACAGAAAGCCAGCTCAGAAACTATCTCTCCATAGCATCGGAGATTCTTCTTAGCCTGGATACATGTACATGTCTTGTATATTGAAAACCTCAACGGCTATGGGTGATGGTGTATGTGGCGCTACTCAACCTGACAAGTTAGTACTTAGAATCACGGGACATTAGCATCTAGTGTAGGTGATGGGACATGAGCATCTAGTAGAGGCCATGGGTACATCAGTGGAAGCCAAACAGGAGCAGAAGAAGAAAAAAAAATCAAAATTGCATATGAGGTGAATTAAGGACCAACAGGCTCTAATGATGGAGGTACAAGTGTGAGTGTACCAAGCAGAATGGAGAGTGGGTGGTTTGCACTTGTGTATGTGTGTGTTTGTTTGTTTGTGTGAGTATGTGTGTTTGTGCATGCATGTCTGTGTGCATAAGTGTGCATACTTGTAGTGCAGGCTCACATCTAGTAAGTGTGCTCATAGCAACAAAAGACTACAGGGAAATTAGATAAAAGCAGAGCCAGTTCTGTGTATGTGAATGTGTGTGTGCATGTGTGTGCATGTGTGTGTGTGTGTGTGCATGTGCACTAAATTCCCAGCTAAAATTCTAGCCTGGAATATCTTCTGGGAAAGCCCCACTTTCATTCTACCCTGAGCCTAAATGTCTGGAAAAGCCTTGCCTCCATTTAACTCATTCCCTCACTTTCAGTCATACCCTATCTAACACACTGTCCCCAAAATATTGACACCTGGTATGGTTGCAGGTCACACATGTATGTATAAAGGATGGTAGAGGTGGGCTGCAATCACTCCAGCTAAATGCCAGCTGCGTTGCTTACCATGGCTGTACGTATAAATGTATTGCTACAGGTGTTATTGTTTATACATCAATGGCATGTAGCACCCTTTTGGCTTCTACCCTGGTCTAACCACCTTACCTTGACCAGCGTCAAGGTGTGGGCTGACCAAATGGTAACCTTGGTTCCAGTCACACTCAGGGTAGGGGGACAGCAAACCCACGGTCGCCTGACCCCTTTTAGGCAAAAAATCAACTATGCCAAGCACACCACCAATTGGAAACTAAGCATGAGGGAGCATTCTGACAGAATTAAATGACACCAATTCCTCTGATCTGAGGTTGTGTATGAATGTGAGTGTGTGCATGTGTGTGACTTGTGGATCTTATTTTGTATGGATATTATTTTGTAGAACCAAATATAATTGGTTCACCAATGAAGATAAATTAAACAAGAAAGAGGTTTTAGTAGGCCAATGAGAGTACTACACGTTGATAAATACATGTAGCTACAAGGGGGTGCATGTTCGATATATATCTGTGCGTGTGCAGAAGTCAAAAAGGAAGGGTGCGTTTCAGATTAAGCTAGCCCTAGACACCGCGCACTTTCATGCTCTGCAGCGTTGTACACGCAAAAATGAAGCAGTTTGACCGAGCCAACACGCTCGATTTCTACGTGCATGCGCTACAGAGTACGTACCGTGTTGCGCAGGCTGATGGCAGCTGAACCCACGTATTACGAATCTTTAGCTTCTGCTCGCTATGTTGAAGAAGCCAAGAAGGGGAACAGAGCCAGACGTTTGCAAGAAGCGAAAACGCAGCGTACTTGTTGTATAGTGTATAGATGGGCGGAGACATAGTTATTTAACAGGAAGTAATTGCATATTCATGTCCTCGATGCCAGTCGTAATAGGTAAATGGCGCGAAACGACCGGGAAATATGCAATTACTTTGCACAGTTGTATCCCCGTAACGGATAAAGAAAAAATTAACGAACAGAACAAATCAATAGGTACAAGATCCCTCTACGTAAAAACCAAACTAGGAGTGAATAGAATTTTCCTGCAGAAAGATATGGCGGATTTGAACCCCAAGGGGTATCGGACGTTGTAACACTGGCACGAAGCTAATGCAAGAGCCCGTAATCGATTTTGCCAGAGGGAAATGATGTAGTAGGAAGTTTTGAAAATAGGAAGTCAATAGCGTTTACCGTTCCGAAGTTATAGCGATTCAAACGCGAGTCATTTTTATAACATATAGCGAAGGCTCATTTTCGCGTGAACTGACCCATATATATATACGGGACAGTTCACGCGAAACTGGCGTATCACGTTTATATATATAAAGTTATAACAATGATTCACTTTGAAATCGCTACATCTCCCGCGAACCGTAAATGCTATTGACTTCCTATTTTCAACACTTCGTAATACTATTAGTACTACTAATTGCATCTTTCCCGGTCGTATCCAGGATTTCAGCAAGGGGGGTGCTTAAGGTCAGGCCCGATACGAGAAGTGGGGGGGGGGGGGGGGGGGGGGTGCTGTCGGTTTTTGGCCCGATACGAAAAGCTGGGGGGGGGGGGGGGTGGTGCTGCCGGCTTCTGGCCTGATACGAAAAGTGGGGGGTGTGATCGCGTATCAGGAGGTCCGGGATATAGTAGAGTTCATGCGTACGGGTATCAATAGGCAGCGCAAGCGTACAGCTACTACTTTCGATTTTTGGAAGTGCTCTAAAATCGACATGATCGAATATACGCGGCGACAAATTATTAATAATACAAAGTATAATTTTTAATAATTTTACCACCTAAGGCCTAGGGGGGGGGGGGGGGGGGGGGGGGTACTCAAGCACCAGGAGCACCCTCTCTGGATACACCACTGTGTTCTGTTCTCCTTCTTGGCTTCTTCAACATAGTGATCAGAAGCTAAAGATTCGTAATACGTGGATTCAACTGCCATCAGCCTGCGCAACACGGTACGTACTCTGCAGCGCATGCACGTAGAAATCGAGCGTGTTGGCTCGGTCAAACTGCTTCATTTATGCGTGCACAACGCTGCAGAGCATGAAAGTGCACGGTGGGGCTAGCTTAATCTGAAACGCACCTTCCTTTCTGACTTCTGCACACGCACAGATATATATATTTATAATATATACATATGGATCAGCTAGTATCCGCGAAAATGAGCCTTCGCTATATTTTATAAAAGTTATAAAAATTACTCACGTTTGAATCGCTATAACTTCGGAACGGTAAACGCTATTGACTTCCTATTTTCAACACTTCATACTACACCATTTCTAAGGTAAAATAGGTTTTGGGGTCTTGCATTAGCTTCGTGCCAGTGTTGCAACGTCCGATACCCCTTTGGGTTCAAACTAGCCATATCTTTCGACAGGACATCTCAATTAACTTCAAACTCGGTTTATACGCAGAGGGGTCCTGTGCCTATCGATTTGCCCTGTTCGTTAATTTTTACATGATCCGTTACGGAGATACAGCTGTGCAAAGTAATTGCACATTTCTCGTTCATTTCGCGCCATTAACGTGGTTCCCGCTACTCCGAGCACATGAAATATAACAACCTCCCGTGCCCATGCCACTATGTACAACTGAAGTACCAGCTTCTTACAAACGTCACTCATGATCAGTGGTTCTCTTCTATAGCAAACAAGATTCGCTAAGCGATAGAAATGCGTGGGATTCAGCTACCATCACCATACAAAACACGGTACGTACCACCAGTACCGATACGCGCGCAAAACATTATGTAGAAATCGCGCCCCTGTCGTATACTCTTTGGGTGCCACTCATTGCGTGGCCATTTATAGGCGCACAGCCTATAACAGTACGTCAGAGCCATGATATGTAGTGCACGGTGTATTAGCTAGGCTATGGGAGAGGCGTGGTCGAGTTAAAGACACATGCAGCGCAGCTAGGCTGGAACACATGTAACCGTTCCTTATTGTCGAGATATGCGTTCTGCTGGCACATATATATTTTAAACGCCCACCGTTTTTCAATTCATCTGCATGGCTGGCACACTCACACACACCCATGAACCAACACATTACACGTCTCATGTCACGCCTATACACACTCTTTCCACCATAAGACACTATTCTTTTCCCCTTGCTGTACACCCTGTAAATTGTTATGTTGTGTGCTACATGGATTCACTCATAAGATTTGTCCATTTGAACTTTTTTTCTATGTCTTTTGGTTACACTGGCCTACTATACAACCAACTATCTATATTCAGACCGATGTGTAACTGGATTGTGTGTTGTATACATAGTGGTATATGAGCATGGGGCAAATGCCCCAACACTTTTTTCAGAGGAAGGGCATCTCCCCCCTCCCCCCATTGGTTGCATGTACTGGATTAATGTGTTGTATGTACTGGACTATTTGTTCCTGTCTCACAGTACCTGCCACATCATGACGTACCATGCCTCATGTCCCATATTCCTTTACATACATATATACATTTACACACTCACACACTCATACACACAACACTCACAACTATCCCATGCCAATCACCATATACGCTGAAGCTCTGAGTGAGTACCATTGAGAGGTTTATATAAAATTCCCAGGGCCCTGATCTTTATCTCTTGGGATACAGCAGGAATAATATTCCTGCCAGGCTTTTATACCAGGTATAAGTAGGTCTACTAAAGTCCCTCTTACAGAGTGGTGGACCTGCAAGTAATATCACGTAGGATAAATAAATAGCACAGATTCCTAAAAGGTGCCCATGTATATTGCTATACACACACACACACACACACACACACACACACACACTCACACACACACCTAGAAGGGCCCATGTATAGTTATACATACACACACACGCACACGCACGCACACACACACACACACTCACACACACAAACCAGTGCTACTTAGAATTAGTGGTTCTGGTAGGTACGACTGTCAGCTTGCTATGACCAGATGCAAAGCCACCCATGGAAGTCACCCATGGAATATTGATTTACATGAGATGGTGGCAAATAGATAGGCTAATGCCTTTGTGTTTAAGGCTCTGCAATCAATGAGACATTTGGTCACATACCCACCTGAGGGTCAGAGCACTTGGTGTCATTTTTATGTATGTTTTTGGATCTGGGGCAGTGCCGCTTCCAGGTGACTTCCACAGGCTTTTGCATTTGGTCATATGTGTAGCAAACCTGACAGCCATCCTCACCAGAACCACTAATCCTAAGTAGCATTGGAATTTCCGTGTGTGTTTGTGTGTGTGTGTGTGTGTATGTGTGTGTGTGTGTGTGTGTGTGTGTGTGTTTGCGTGTGTGTAGCATTGGAACCTTTCTTGGAGATTTGAAATTTATTTTTGTGATGTGTTGACAAGCTACTTCTAGATCTGCTCACCTAGAGATGGAAGCCTTGCTTACAAGTAATAAAGACATTCTCTATGAGAAAGTTGATGGCATATAGGATTGGATGGCAAAAAGGAAGGAAACAAGGATCTACTAATAAGGGGTAATGTAATACGCACACAGTTGAACAACATAATGTCCTACAAATGTGCTAAATATAGGACTATTTCCCATATTATTTCCTTTTTACACCACTATTGCCTTTCAATCCTATATACCAACTTTCTCACAAAGAATGTTTTTTATTGCTTGTTCCATCAGACAGTTTTTTTTCGTCATGAGATAGTACATACCGGTAACTATATTTAATTTATAGTATTTTGAAATAAGACCATTAGTGGTGTTACACAGTTTAGGAGGGTATACTGTGAGAAGGAGGGGGGGTGTCTCCTGGATGGAATGGTAAAAAGGGGGGAAGGAGATCCCTACGTAGAAGTGTGACATCTATCGAAGAGGGGGTACCTTGATGTGGAGGACAAGGGGCACCTGCTGTGAAGAGGGTGGGGAATCCCTACTGGTGGAGATGGAAGCCTTGATGTGGTGGAGCAAGTAGCATGCATCCATTGGTGGCCTTGTAGTGGTGTGGGTGTCCCAACATGAAGGGGATGTGATGGAGCTACATGTAGCAAGGTGTCCACTGGTGGAGGTCCGGACACAGCTTGCTAAGCTTTGTCAAGACCACCATTGTGTGTGTGTGTGTGTGTGTGTGTGTGTGTGTGTACGTGTGTGTGTGTGCGTGTGTGTGTGTGCTTGTAGCATTGGTACCTTTCTAGAAGGATTTCATGTGTAGGAAAGCTACTTGTAGACAGATGGAAGCCTTTCATATAGTGGGCAGTGAATATTATTGCTAGCCAATCTGAAGATTGGGAAAGACTGGGCCTCTGTAGAGTTTGTACAGAGAGCATTCACAGACATGGCTTCTATTTACCCATGGGTATACACTCACTGAGCTGGTATTTACTTACACAACAGATAAGAAGCTTCAGGACTAGTATGTAGGTATATAAACAAGAGCACCACCAGCATGTAACTTAGTAAGCACTGCCAATAAGAAAGATTACCATTGATCGGGACATGGGATTTGAGCCCCCCCCCCACATCATTCCAACTCTTTCATGACCACTATCAGCTTAAATAGGGGAGTCCTTAAAACCCTCCCAATGAAGCACACTCTGAATTTGAGTACAGTAAATAGTATATGGGACATGTGTAGTGGAGCCTCACAGGGGCCAGTCCAATGCATGCAGCACACAGTCCAGTTACATGTGTGAAAAACACATCCACATCAGTGACATGGAAGACTTTGGACATGACCATGTAGAGAAGACCATGGGGTATGAGCATACAGTGGAGGGTACAAGTCTGACAAGACATACTACCATTTTTGTGCTGATACAATTATGACCACTAAAGAAATAGAAGATAATGGAATATTTGCACATCTAGGACCAAACATAAAGAGACTGAATCTGAATATAAACAAAACAAAAATGGTTGAGAAAGAGGTTGCGTATTAGGCGAATGAAAGCGCTGTAACCGAAAGACATAGAAAAAAAAGTTCAAATGGAGCATATGAGTGAATCTATGTAGCACACAACATAACAATTTACAGGTATGAATAGCAAGGGAAAACGAATAGTGTCTTATGGTAGAAAGAGTGTGTATAGGCGTGACATGAGACGTGTGTATGTGATGGTTCATGGGTGTGTGTGTGCCAGCCATGCAGATGAAATGAAAAACAGTGGGCGTTTAAAATATATGTGCCAGCAGAACGCAAATCCCAACAATAAGAAAGGGTTACATGTGTTTCAACCTAGCTGCGCTGCATGTGTCTTTAACTCGACCACGCCTCTCCCATAGCTTAGCTGATACACCGTGCACTATATATCATGGTTCTGACGTACTGTTAGAGGTTGTGAGTCTATAAATGGGCAGGCACCCAAGGTGTATGACCAAATCGACAGGGACACGATTTCTACATAATGTTGTGAACGCATATTAGTACCGGTGGTACGTACCATCCAATCCTATATGCCATCAACTTTCTTATAGAGAATGTCTTTATTACTTGTATGCAAGGCTTCCATCTCTAGGTGAGCAGATCTAGAAGTAGCTTTTCAACACATCACAAAAATAAATTGCAAATCCTCCAAGAAAGAAAGGTTCCAATGTTACTGCACAAACACTCATACACACACACACACACAAACACACACACAAACACACACACACACACACACACACACACACACAAACACACGGAAATTCCAATGCTACTTAGAATTAGTGGTTCTGGTGAGGATGACTGTCAAGTTTATTACACATATATATGTGTGTGTGTGTGCATGTGTGTGTGTAGCATTGGAACCTTTCTTTCTTGGAGGATGTGCAATTTATTTTTGTGATGTGTTGACAAGCTACTTCTAGATCTGCTCACCTAGAGATGGAAGCCTTGCATACAAGTAATAAAGACATTCTCTATGAGAAAGTTGCTGGCATATAGGATTGGATGGTACGTACTACCAGTACCGATATGCGTGCACAACATTATGAAGAAATAGTGTCCTTGTTGATGGGCGCCTGACCATTTATAGGCACTAACAGTACATCAGAGCTATGATTTATAGTGCACGGTGTATCAGCTAGGCTATGGGAGAGGCGTGGTCGAGTTAATGACACATATATTTTAATGCCCACAGTTTTTCATTTCATCTGCATGGCTGGCACACACACACACACACACACACCCATGAACCAACACATACACACGTCTCATGTCACACCCATACACACTCTTTCTACCATAAGACACTATTCTTTTCCCCTTGCCTGTAAATTGTTATGTTGTGTGCTACATAGATTCACTCATATGCTTTGTCCATTTGAACTTTTTTTTCTATGTCTTTCGGTTACAGTGCTTTCACTGGCCTTATATACAACCTCTTTTTTTGTTATGTTTATATTCAGATTCATTCTCTTTTTGTTTGGTTCTACATGTGCAAATATTCCATTACCTTCTATTTCTTTAGTGGTCGTATTTGTATCAGCACAAAAATGGTAGTATGTCTTTTCAGACTCGTGCCCTCCACTGTATGCTCATATCCCATGGCCTCCTCTACATGGTCATGTCCAAAGGCTTCCATGTCACTGATGTGGATGTGTTTTTCACACATGTAACTGGACTGTGTGTTGCATGCATTGGACTGGTGGTAGGAAGCACGGGGGTCATGGGAGCAAATGCCACAAAACATTTGTCAGAGGACCCTGTGAGGCTCCACTATACATGTCCCATATACTATACTACTCACTGTACTGAAATTCAGAGTGTGTTTCATTGGGAGGTTTATATGGACTCCTCTATTTCCGCTGATAGTGGTCATGAAAGATGGGGGGCTCAAAAATCTCATGTCCCCGTCAATGGTAATCTTTCTTATTGGCAGTGCTTACTAAGTTACATGCTGGTCCCTACATACTAGTCCTGAAGCTTCATCTCTGTTGTGTAAGTAAATACCATGGGTAAATAGAAGCCATGTCAGTGAATGCTCGCTGTATAAACTCTACAGAGGCCTAGTCTTTCCAAACCTTCAGATAGGCTAGCAATAATATTCACTGCCCACTATATGCAAGGCTTCCACCTGTCTACAAGTAGCTTGCCTAGTCTGGGGACCAGACGACTGGCTTTCAGCAGTCAGTCTGGCCAAGTGCGTATATCAAACTTGTTCTGGTTGTTTATGTCGATTGTTTGTGTTGATATGAAATTCATCGTGCAATGAATAAAGTTTATTGTACTTTTAATTGCCCACGTGCTGGTTAACCAAATTTGAATAATGGCGACAAGCGATGGGAGAGCTAATCTGGATAGGTCTACACAGGATTCAATTGCAGTCACAGTACGTACATCATTGGGGTACATGTATATATGTTATGTGCCTTCCCATGGTTACTGTGACAAGGGTTTTAAATGCTCAATCTCAGTGTGGCAGTCCTATAAGCGCTAGGGACCATTGACACATGCGGTTTTCAGCCTACTTTTCTTACAATCAGTGACCTCTTTTATGGGCAAATGGTTCTATACAATTACCGTTCCTTCAGGTTAACATTGATTATCCGTCAGGGATGAAAACTTTTCCAATCAAGAGCCAGACCAGGAGAAACTTGTGCAAAAGTATTGCAAGAGGCAGTAATAAGAGTTTCCATGATCATTGCTACAAAGACACAGAACTTCGAAGACTAATGGTCAGAAAAATGGGACGTTCATTGAAAAAAGAAATAAAAAGGATGTGTGCCCCAAACTCCAAGTTTTGTTGCAAGTCGTTCGAAGAGTTGAAAAACTTTCAATGGGCAGATCTGCTTAGTGCAATGACCACACTAACACCCACTTTAGCAAGCATTTTTCAATTCTGCACTGAGTACTGTTAGTACTGTTAAAAAAACATTTTAAACTGTTACCTCAGTTTCAATTGTTTTAACCATTTAAGAATACGTTGTTTCAACAAAAAAATTTTCTAGTGTAACACTCCTGAGCGGTTACGACTACACCCCAGGGAGGGGGGTGTTATTTTTAAACATGCATACGAACACCCCTAAGTGTGTTGCGGTAACACTTTTTTTTTTAACAGTGTGAAGGCGCAGTCGAGGGAGGGGAACATTAGGGACCATTCTATATGATATACCCCGGCTTGCCCTACAGCATGTTAGTGTCGGCGCTACAACAACGCAGCCTCAACTATGATTATTAACAATACTCGATGAGTGCATGTATCGAAATATCGCGATGTATGCAATTTTTACCCGTTATATCGCGATATAGACGAAATCGGCAAAATTCCATGCATATCATATTTATTAGATCCTATACATAACTTTCTTATAATGAGTTTTACATGCGCAAGTTGGAATATGAGTGCACATATTCCCGCTTGAATCCGCCATTGATTTACGCTCCATCCAATATATGGGAGGGGGGTGAGCAACGTATAGGGGGAATAGAGCGGGATAATGTGCACACTCTTTGCACAGGTATACCTTTGCAACAAACGGAGTAATTAATGAACACGACAAATCAATGATGTTCTACATATACATGTCTATACAATTACTTCCTGTGCCGGCAGTTGAACATGTCGATCGCTTCATGAATCTTTGGCTTCTTCATTAAAGAAGCAGAAATAGAACCACGCTTTCTGACGTTTTCAAAAAGCGACAAGTCAACCAAACCCTGTGCCATGTTTTTGTGAAACTCTTTGCGCGCCACCGTGCCACTCCTTGCGTGGCCAATAACATGCGTACAACCTTAATGGAGAAACCGAATGGAGTAGTACATTAATGTCTAATGTCCTGGGTGTGCTCCGCGGTGCACGTTTGTACACCGCGGGGTACGCAAAACAAAGTTTTTTGCATTCCGTCGTTTCAGCATTCTAGTAAAGTTTGACTGTTATGCCACGTTGTATAAGTCCTTATCTGCCTGGGCCGAAGCATTGAAGGCCTAATACCGTTCGCTGCTCTTACAGCAACTTGTCACAGCGGAGGCACGCGAAACTTCTGGTACGTATGTTATTATTATTTTTCAATTACCGCGTACACTCGCCGTACAGTGTACCTCCGCTGTGGCGACTTGTTGTATTAGCAGCGAAAGGTTCTAGGCCTTCAAAGCTTCAGCCCAAGCAGATAAGGACTTATACAACGTGGCATAACAGTCAGACTTCACTAGAATGCTGAAACGGCGGAATGCAAAAAAATTTGTTTTGCGTACCCCACGGTGTACAAACGTGCACCGCGGAGCACGCCCAGGACATTAGACATTAACGTCATGAATAAAATCAGCAGGGTGGGATGTGGGGGGCGGGATTAAGAATGTTATTCTTTACTTGTAGTATAATAGTATACCGCATATGAGAAAAGGCATGCTGTAGAATGATTGAGGCATGAAGGGAAACCTAATGCGAATGTATGTAAGTTAAATGTGCGTACTGTTATGTACAATACATGGATATAACCACTTGGCAAAACAATTCAACGTCTCTGAAAAGCTGAATTGACTAATTGTCAAGGATTCTGTTTTAAGTGACCCGCGGGGTGATGCCAAGGTTTTCCGAAAATAACCGGAGCTGTTTTTGCATGGTTTTCAGAATGCACAAGCACGTCTGTTTATGCTGTAATAACAATGTGGTCCGATGTTCTACACAAACCTAATTGTAGTGGTGAGCTTACTTCATTCTTGTTGTGGTTGGTTGTTCCCCGTACTAGGATTGTATTGTGTTTTATTAATTACAACACATCGTTGGGAGGGTTGTTTGAGCCGAAGCTTTAACTGTATTCTTTGCTCTTATTGTACCTTGTAATCAGGGTTGCTGCGATATATCGCAGGTTGTAATGCATTCCTTGCCCTACCAAAATACGTGTTTTTCATAAATGCTTTTCCATTTATTTGCGGGCCACCTGGAATCATGTAATGCTATAGGGATAAATTGCAGAATTTTACGCAATGCAGACGCTATCTTTCCGATCCCGCAACGCCTAAACCACGTTTACGTTTACAATTCCTAAAATAACTATGAATGATGCCAAAGTTCCACTGTTCCGAAGTGTGAAAGTCCATGCACTGTTCCGAGCCGCCCCTGTACTTCGAACGAAGCGTGTGTGATGGCCGGATCCTGGCGAACTCAGCTAACAATCATGCCACCAATGATGTGATATGCAACTGTTTGGGCGGGGCTTGTATCCTCTTATCCGTGTAGACTTATATGGATGCTAGGGAGAAAAGCCCAGCAGATGCCTTCAAAGACTCATTACACGTAGTCAATCTGTTTGCTGTCAAGGGAACTGAGCCTATAGCTTACTTGGACGAGATTAGTTGAAACACATGTGTCTTGATTGGAAATATGTGGGTGGTGTCAAAAGTGTTAGCCATGCCGAAGGTGTTGTTGACTCGCTGCTGCAGAAATATCACGACGTGTTCCAGGGTGGATTGGGAATCCTTAAGGGATGTACAAGCCAAGTTGCATGTTAAGCCAAATGCAGTACCCAAATCTTTTCAGACCACGCCCTGTACCATGTGCTTAACGAGAGGCTGTGGAATATGAATTGGACCGCTTAGAACAGGAAGTGGTTAGATCTTAAGTGAGTGGGCAGCCCCAATCGTTGTGGTTCCAAAGGGAGATGGATAATGGGGGGGAATAGTAACTGGTGTGTTGGAAGTTGACCAGTACCCCTTGCCCAAACCTGATGACCTGTTCGCCAGTTAGGTGGGTGGACAGAAGTTTTCAAAACTTGATCTTTCTGTTTAGATGTGGAGTCAAAGAAATTTGTAATGGTAAATACCCATAAGGGCTTGTATATCGCTTGTATGGATGGTTTATTCAACAGCTGTATAGCCATTATTACAGCCTCCTCAATGAGATTTTGAGGAATGGTAGATAATGGAAATACTGATACCCAACTTCCTTTTCTTTCTTTACAAGTTTTTCTAGTTTAATGGGAGAAAGAGTAATTACAGTCTAGGATGCGAAAGCAAACAGAAGGCCACCCTTTTCAATATCATCCATTCCATTATAAGAACATATACTAGGTATTATTAGCCCAAGGTCAGGATTTAAAAAAGGGTATTGACGTATTGTTTGGTGTTAGCTGATCGATCGCACCAAAAACGTGGGGGTGGGGTGGGGGTGGGGTAGGGGGGGAGGGGGAATGGTGGGACATCCAACATTTGTATTTGTAGTAATGCGGGACAATGTGGCGACCCCATTGTGTGTCTAGGCCGCTCCGGCCGGGGCGCAAGCCAGCCACAGCCGGCCATAGAACATTCTCGATGTGATGCACATGTATATATATTGTATGTTTGCTCGTGTGTGATCAGAGTTGTTGTCCTGTTGGCTGGTGACATTGGTAGCGTCAACACAAGTCCGCGTGTCTGATACTGGACTCCGCTCTCCCTGGAGTTCAGGATATTACATTTGGCGACGAGGGTAAAACATCTGCTAGCTATATATATATACTACCAAGTGTCACAGCCCCCCGGAGAGAGGAGGGTCGGACCCCAGCTCTCCGCGTGGAAAACAACACTCCCAGCGCTCGTGTGGACGGATTCCACCGCTGAGAGGCACTGCATTTTATAATACATTTACTACTGTTCAAATGTGGTGCACATGTGTATGTAAATATTGTATATGTGACATTTCTGCTATAGTAAATGAAAGCTTTATTTTTACTGCAGTGTTGATGTCACATATACAATATTTACTAACACATTTGCACCACGTTTGATCAGTAGTAAATATATTGTAAATCCAAACTTTCATGCAGTGAGGGAGACCTGCCGCCGGGGAGGACAGTCGATGCCTGTCACCGGGGAGGGAAAGTCAAAGCCTGCCGCTGGGGAGTACAGTCAGCGCCTGCAGCCGGGGAGGACAGTTAGCGCCTGCAGCCGGAGAAGACAGTTAGCGCCTGCCGCCGGGGAAGAGAGAGCGAGCCTAACAAAGGACAGAGCGTGCGCCGTGTGTCTGAGGCTACCGCAGGGCGGCCAATACCCGCCGCGAAGTGCCAATGAAAAAGACTTGGTTCCACTGTTGTCCCTTGGCGCAACCCATGAACACAAAACCTAAGGGGGGAGGAGTGTTGTAATGCGGGACAATGTGGCGACCTCATTGTGTGTCTAGGCCGCGCCGGCCAGGGCGCAAGCCAGCCACAGCCGGCCATAGAACATTCTCGATGTGATGCACATGTATATATATTGTATGTTTGCTCGTGTGTGATCAGAGTTGTTGTCCTGTTGGCTGGTGACATTGGTAGCGTCAACACAAGTCCGCGTGTCTGATCCTGGACTCCGCTCTCCCTGGAGTTCAGGATATTACAGTACTACAATTTCATTTCATGTACAAGTTCAGAAGAAACGAGCGTACACGTGCTGGGCCCGTAGTAGAGTAGTTACTAGGAAATACCGCCATTCCGTATTCGTGAAGCGCATGACCTATTTAAACGGTTGTTGCATGCCATTCAAAGCGGCCCCCATCTAAACATCGCACAAATGCTATCGCTCGTTGCACTGCGGCTACTAGCTACTTTTGCTGCGCATCGTCGTGACACGATGATTTGGATTCTGTGTATCTCGATTCTGGCGGGTTTCCGAAGCTTCTGCGCAGAAGCAAAGCCCAGGAACACCGGATCCCTGGAGTTCCTCGTGGTGGGCGACTGGGGGGGACTGCCCAACCCGCCTTACTACACCCAGGGAGAGAAGAGCGTCGCTGCTGCGATGGGAGTCACCGCCGCTAAAATCTCTTCGAAGTTCACGATCGGCCTAGGCGACAACTTTTACTTTACCGGGGTGAAAGACGTGAATGACCCGAGATTCCAGACAACTTTCGAGGTACGCTCCGTGGAAATTAAAGAACCGTGCATAAGAACCATGTAATAACGCCTTCACGTATAATTCATCTTCTGCAGAACGTGTTCACGGCCGAGTCGCTGCAGTCCCGCTGGTATATGGTGTGCGGAAACCACGATCACTATGGTAACGCCTCGGCGCAGGTGGCGTACACGAAGCTATCGAAGAGGTGGTACATGCCGAGGATGTTCTACAGTGAGGTCAGAGTATAGCATGTATGTAGTGAGGGCTAGCTGCAAATCCATGCCATCGGCTTTATCAAGCGTTGACTCCAGCCCATTATATAGTAATATAGTCCGGGAGGAGAAAAGACACAAAGTTTCTCTTTTCTAGTAAGAGCAGCACTATAACCCAATTGTATCTCACTGTCCGTAATTTTAAGGAAAGTCCAGCCCTTGGTGACTAGTCGAAAAGATGGTGGCAATGCGGCGGGGTCAGCAAACACCCCGCTTTACACGTGGCGACGTAGTAAATGGGACGCGTTCAAGGGAAATCTACAAATCCATGCAATGCCATGGGCCGCCCATTTATTATTTACGCGCCACGTCGGATGTATACGTACGGCCTACATAATGCCTTGTTCACACAGCGGGCAATGCATGGGAAGGGTGCCCAGAGCAATAAAAAAGGCCCAACTAATTAGTCACCCAAAACGCCTGTTGCATGGATATAACCACCCAGTCATATACTCTCACTCTCACCTACCCACACCTACTCTCAACCATGTGCACACCGATCCATCGACTGACTCAAAATACAATGCCAACACATGCAATACACACCAGATCATAACCATCCCAGATGCTACAGAGCCAGGTGCTCACAGTACTGTCCAGTTTATCTTCATTGACACTGTTATTCTGGCTGGGAAAACTAACCTCAAAATAAGGGAGTGGAAACCTTCAGGTCCTGAGGACCCAGCCTTGGCTCGAGATGAGTTAAAGTGGATCACACATACTCTACAACAGTCGAGAGCAGACTGGATCATAATGGCCGGACACTATCCCGGTACGTTTGAATATATCATGGGAGTTACAAAAGTAGATTGATTAGCAGAAATAGTTTTAAAAAGGTCATTTGAACGTATGTGTTCTTCCGAAAACCTATGAATTTGTCATACTTCCACAGTGCTGTCTGGTTCGTCACATGGACCTACTGCTGCTATGGTTCAGGGTATTAAACCATTGTTGGAGCAGTACAAAGTCAATGCGTAAGCGGCAAAATACTCTTCTCATGCCCCATAATTATTTCTTAATTAATATCGCGCATGGTTTTAACACTGAATATACTTTGGCTTCCATTTCTCCCTCTTCAATTTCTTCTCTCCCTTGATTTTCTATTTTCTCCTCTACCACACCCACTCCTTATCAATCTTCTCCGCACATTATGTGGTATTGTTGGCCCTCCTCTGTGTTGGTGTAATGGAACTATTCAGGGGAGGAGGTTGAGATGCAATTTTCACCATGTATGGACTCAACAATACAATATATAATCTCAACCACCCCCCTCCCCGTATATCCACCAGTGACTCCATCTATTTTACCTTGTGAAATGAATTCCGCTTTTATCTCTCTATATGTATGTAGTTACTTCGCCGGCCACGATCACAATTTGCAGCATATTAAGGAAAACAGCAGTGATGTCTACTACTTTATAAGTGGAGCTGGCCTAAACACTGATCCATCAACTGCTCATGTTGTAAATATTCCATTATTCAATTTAAATAATCTCAAATTTGCATTACCCGAACATAAAACCCTCCTCTACCCCAGCCTAGCGTAGCCATTATTCTGATAGTATTGACAGGCTTCTGTTTCTGCTCCTCCTTTGCAGTCCGACCTCCCTGCTGGTTCACTGAAGTTTTTCTATGGTTTACCCGATTGCAATCTTGAACATGGCGGCTATACCTCCGTGTCCATTAGTCGAAATGACATGGTTGTCACGTTCTATAATGAATCAGGTACGCACCGGTTTGACTGATCAGGTCACTATAATTCCACCCTCCTGCAACGGGGAATGAATGCAACATTTAATAGCAATGTTAAAAAACATTTTTCTAAAATCCGTATAGAGTACGTATGGAAAGCTATAGAAGTACTGATCCCTCCAATTGATGGATGCATGCATTTCATGCAGCATGTAATTGTTACTAACATGCGATATGTACAGTCACATCCCGGGTGAAAAATTTCGCGTTGCAACGCGTGTGACGACGTTAATGAACCGTTTGAGGTTTCGTTGCCACGTTGGCTACATTATAAATTTGTTCCGCTTGATATGCACAATTAAAACTATTGGCAACGCGTTGTTTGGGAACATCATTTATAGCATTTTGGTATGAATTTCATTCTGGTATTCAATCAAATAAATGTTAAAATGACTGCTTGGTTTTTGTTTACGATGAAAACCTCAAATACAATAGTTCAAACTGCTTGCTGTCATTGGAAAACAAAAACTAGGCGAACCGAAGTATTGTATCGTAATTGTATCCCATAGCTTAGCGTGAGAGCATTAAATGGGCGGTACTATTAAACTTATGTACACAAATACAATGCACATTGGTACTTACACATCGCATATATAGTTTGCAGTAAATTCAATTGATCTGAAGGAATTCACAACGTAAACATTGTGCCCATTGGCGGTGTGTTCAGACCAGTTTTTGACAGCATAATCACCCCTAAACTAGAAATTAAATAAGTAAACGGATAAAAAGTCATTGCTGTTTGTCCTTCAACCAATCTATGTTTTTACAACGCAAAAAAGAAAGCACACAGGTTTATCAAAATGGGCTACGCACTAAGTTAAGCCTCCATTTCTGATTCGGTCGCAATCATGCAATGAATATGCTGTTGATCTAATGTGTATTTACGCATTCAAAATTTTAACCCGTGAGCGTATCAAGTTCGTTTTGTGCACGTGCAAGGTCGGCCAAGTACTTAACTACTTCGTATGCATAGTGACGGCTAAAGCCATTGGTGCATGTCAAGCGGTTTGTACGTATAGATCGTGACTTATAGAGCCACGCATCCTCTATACGCTGACTTAATATGTCATATAATGCAGCGTGTATAATGCAACGCCGTAAATCCTGCGGGGACAATGGATGTCCCCAGATTGCATGTTACGTATAGACATTTGCAAATTTTTCACCCGGGATCATGCATGGCTCTAAACCCCTTGCAACTAAAGTTAAATGGTGCCACTATCTGCAGGTGTTTTTGACTCATCTCTATTGTTTGGTCTCTCGTTAGGCACAACGTTGTACTCAGCGAAGGTACTACCAAGGAAGCATAATAAAAACTGACGTGTGGATACTTGGCATAAAATGGACTATAAGTGACATTATTAAGGCTGTACTGTGTTATATACATGTACCTGATTACGTGTATGGCTGTGATGCATGCGCATGTTGCTAGAGCTTTAATGAAAATAGCAATCAATGCAACTAATTAAGACTGATTTGTATCTCACGGTTGACAATATTGTTATAAACCACGCAACACCAGCGTTTTACTCCAGGAAACCAAAAAATGAATACCCATTCCTTTATAAAATTAGTACTAGTTCTGGGCTAACTCGCGTCTGATTTCGTACACTGCTTTGCGTTCATTGAGTAGTTAATAATACATTATTACTCCCCTGTCCATAAATTGGGGATCCCTTCGTGAAACTAAGGACCCCCCGTCAGCATCATTCCTAAGCACTAACTCGCCTTATGGGTGTATGTACATGTATGTGAGTCTCACCGATCACACTAATTTCTCCATTTTGGCATGTACCTGTATGTCAGTGTATCACAATCTCACCGATAACACCAATTTCTCCTTTTTTAATAAAGTTGCTTTAGCTGGTGCTTTTTCAGGTGAGGTGCATGCTCAATACAGCGTAGATGAGTCGATAGAGTCAAGCGAGATTACAGCTTAATACACAGCTCGATTATATTATGATTAGATCCAGATAGACTAATTTTATTAGTTATTATGTCATAAAATTCAAGCTCGTAATCGAATATGTAAAACCCAATTGTACCATCTTGAGGATCTGAACTATCCCATGCATTTTCTGAAGCACAAGCGATGCACAATAAACTAGAAAGTGAAGTAAAATAGTATGCACGAAATTGCATGCACCTATAAACAGTTTCTGCTGAGACATGAATAGTTGGGCTTTTTCCAGTTCTACCTACGGTCACATTTCAAGTTAAACCATTCCTTACAATTGCACCATTTCCTCTTGTGTTTTTCTGCAATAACAGTAAACTGGAATGCCTTCTTCAGCCAAAGTGAGTCCATTTATTCTGTGCGTACTTGGAAATCGGCCTGTATCAAGACAGTGTATCAAATGTGGTCTCATTTCAGCACAGTTATACTTCATTTGAGAACCATCATCACCATGACACACACTTGTAGCATATGCAATAGCACAGAGGCCGCAATCATGTGTATTTTCCTGCTTATCTAAATCAATAAATTGCAGATTAATTACGTTGTCATTGGCAAAGAGTATAAAACACAAATTTCGTCTTTACCAAAGCTTGACAATATGGAATACATACTGTCATATAATTATATGTTGATGTAGGATGACTGCAACCCAATGGTTGAAACTGTTAGCTAGTGATCTTGTCCGTTGTGTAAGATCTGAACATTCAAATGCTTTATGCATAATGCCATACATTAAGTGTATCTCAATTTGGTGTTCTGAAGCCCTGCTATCCAAACTGCTTACGAAGCAATGATTACGCTGCATTAACAATCTTATCATCCAACCATCCAGTACAGGACAATATTATACTTCTATGTGTGGTACAGTTTTATAAAATCTACTTCTAACCACAAATCATGCCGTCTCTTCTTTAGTTCATCATAAGATGCATCAAGTACATGTCCTTCTGGAAGTTCATCAGTAGGTATATCCAGTTCATTTTCATTTGAAGATTCACCAGTAGGTGCATTAAATATATGTTCTTCTTGCATGAGGTAACCTCTTTAGTATACCTGTAATCATTGAAGCACTGGTATGCAGAAACAAATCATTTAGTATTATAACATTTACGTACATATACCTTTCAGAGTCTGCTTTCTTGTTGCATAGACCCAACTACAGAATTCATCTAACTCCAATTGTGACATAAGAAAAATGTTTTCCCAATGATGTGAACTGCTTTCATCTCTTTCATAATTGGTCTGCTCCACTATTTAAGAATATCAATAATACATGTACAGTGCTCAAGTGATTCACCATTCTATTTAAATACCTTAAAATCATCATAAAGGTCATCATCAACAATGATGAATTCATAAACATTATAAACTTCTCTTAGCGGTTAATTACCCGAGAAGGTCCCGGTACTGTGTCCACAGACACACCATGAGGTCTTTGCTTAGTGCAGATTCATTGCTCTGCAAATCCAGAGATTCAGGCTGATAATAAGATATACATTGGTAATTAAAAAAACGCATCGAACATATGCACACTTACATCGAAGTAATCATCTTCCTCTGTGCTGTACAATAGTTTCGATGTTCCAGTTCTCAATAGATACGTAAGGTTTGGTGAATGGAGCTGTTTAAAAGCTTTTCCTGATAAACTCTTCATGTTCTCCGTTTGCTTTGTCATCACTAGAACTTTTTATGTCTTTGCTGCAAGTGTACATCTTCAATCTATTGATATTTACCTTTTTCTTTACAATTTTATCACGTGCATTTCTGTTCTCGTAAACCCCTTTAGCCACATGTCTATTAATGAAATATGGACCAGTGTAACGGTCGTCCAATTTCTTTCCTTTGCCTGTTTCTGACGTCCATTTTCCATTAAAACCATTGTATATTGACTGACAAGATAGTAGTCTGATGCTTTCTGTCATATACGTTCTTCTGTTCCCTCTGAGACTCTGAAATATTCAAGCTTGTTTTATCACAAAATTTACCTCTAGCTACTGTCTAACAACACCTGGATAATTTCTTCAACACGATTTCGAAGGGGAGGAGGGGGAATAGTCCTATAATTATTCCTTTGTAGCCCATACTACGTTCGTGTACTAAATTAAATATAGGACTATGACATTTTCCTTGCTATTACAGACTCTACCACAGAGAGACGAAAACAGTCCCTGTCTGTTTTGAAAGAGTTCTGATATCAAAAAACTCTATTAAGCTATGGTATAGTTACTACCACACATAGTAAAATTAGAGATTTGTTAGTTCTTCACGCAGAACGCTTCCATAACAGGCAGGGGCTACTTCCGTCTCACGGATAAATTACGTACATATAAGTTGACATATCTGATTATGGTTAACGTTACACTGTAGCGGTCGCATTGTTACTTCTCTACAACTAAGGACAGTACATGTCTTAGGCCTAATTTAGGCACTGCGGAATAAGTGTTTAAGACCGTAAAATCCTAGACGTCAGAAGAAAATATTTCTGTTTGCAATTTTAAAAATGTTTATTGACACCATTTTGTAAAAACGATCTGGTAGCTTCATTATGTACCATTATGGCTTACTATGCATTCAGAACGACTGCCGAAGGTGTGGGCAATAGACCAGACTAGTTTTTAAGTTTTAAAACAAGTGACGTATTTATTAAGTCAGTGTTGTTCAAATTAAATATAGTTTTCTGGCCACAATTTTCGACTCCTAAACGCTGCGTCCCCTCCACGGTAAGTACTCTCCCGTTTAGATAATTCATCCTTCTATCTTTCTAAGAAGTTTCATAAAGATTTGACAAAGCGCATGCAGGGTACCTTCTACGATGCGCCAGTTACTGAACATCTTTGGACCGATACATCAAATGGTACTATACACCAGGATCTACAGAAACATCATTTTTTATAACTTAGATCATAACGTTTTGGTTTGGATCACCAAAGATGTCGGAATTCCTACATGTATCTAACACTGAATTTTCAGGGGCAAAACATTAAAGTATCTTCAGGTTAAGGTTTTTGACTTATAACTCAACAAATAGTTTGACTTAAGTGCTCCTTTTTGTTGCACAGATAGCTCATTATAGTAGCTTTATGTATGGAATGTTTGAAATCTTAACTCTAATTCGTTGTGAAGTTAGGATTGTTTTTATAAGGTTTTGATATGAGTGCTGCTTAGCATAATTACGGCTGAATTACTTCGACTTAAGAGATGAAAGTCATGTCCTACTATTCAGAGGTCTTTAAGGTAACCGTATAATTGTTAATAATTTATTGTACATTTGCTAACCATACTAAACATTGCGATAAAGGCAGAAAAGCTTAAAATTTAAGGCATTGTATTAAATGTTAGGATTCTTCAGTAAATATTATTTGATTACGTGACGTCACTGAGAGTGTGGGTACTACAGATAGCCATGTACGGCGGGTTATCCGCGTCAAACGCCACGGGTTCTTTCCAGAGATCAGAACCAATGCAGCTTGGCATCCCAAATGGACCATTCTGGAACAAGAGCCACGAGCTTAATCCGAAAGCGCGTGATATGACGGGTCTATTAGCGGAAGATCTCAAAGAGGAGGCAAAAGCATGGTGCTTGCAGAACTCGTTAAACCAATCAGAATTTCAGCTGACTCTAATGACCAGTGTAATAATATAACATAATTATATACATGCATATATAATTTAAGCAGGTCTCTTATGGAGATGTGAAGACCAAGATGTTTAAGGTACCCAGATAGCACATGTTCCCTTGTCAGGCCTTTGTAGCATACACTACATGTATGTACACTGCATATTAAGTATATGTGGTGTGTACATCATATTACTTGGGTCGTTGAAACTGTAAAATTATGGTATCTTTACTGTATCAGGTTGTACATGTACATGTAACTTTCACATCTTCATTGATCTGTATAACAACATTGGTATAGCAAGGAGATTGTGGTTATATTAATTCTGGACATTAATCATGACCCGATTCTTAAAAATTATCCATGTACATGTCCTTCCTTGCTTCAGGGTGAAATCAAACAGACAGTTGGAGGAGGAACGTCTGTTCAGTTCACTGATGTGGAGGTCCTCCATCACTCCAGACCTGCCAAATTCAGAAAGCCACAAGCCTCACCCAACAGGAAAGTGAAATGCTTAGTGTTTGGCCTGGGGGTGTGGTCAGGGGTATGTGTATGTACAGCAGCAGCTTTGCTTTATTGCTCTAGTGTGGGCAGGGTGTGTGGCCATGGGGTGTGGCAGGTCTTTGTGCATGGAAACTCAGGATTGTGTATACAGGAGCATCTAACACCTTGTGCTTTAATTAGAATAGTGATTACTATCAGATTCTTATACATTTTTTCTTCCACTGATCTATTGAAACAGTTCTGCAAATCAATGCAATTCAAGTCAAAGTTCAGCTGACTCAACAGACCACAGTGCATCAGATGAGGAGTGGACCGATGTGGAGACCAGGGTACATACAATATGACATTATACCTGGAAACACCTGCATGTATCCACATATCAATTCCTCTGTACACAGAGTCCCTTAGGTGTGTTACATATTAAGCATTTACTGTAGGCCCTAATCTTTTATTATGGTGCTATTAATACATGTATGTAATACAGGGAGCATGCAATACGTGTACATGTGCATACATATTCTTTGATTAGTATTTTTTGATGTAACGTCAAAGTAAAGGTATGGTGGATGTGCACACAAGTACCATAGCTATTTTACAATTTTCATAGGGCAGCACCATTTAATGTCATGTGTTTGCCATTGCACACTGAATCATCAATGAATGTTTTGTTAATCCCGCAGTGTGCAGTGGCCATCGAAGGCCAACCTGGATAACAGGCAGCCTTCACACACACTCAACTCTCAAGGTGAGAGTTCATCCAGAAATACATGTATACACATGCTGTAGTAATATAGTGTCCGGCTGCGTCTTTTAAACTACTGCCCACATCCTATAGTCTATTGCCCTCATCATGTAGTCTACTGCCCTCATCATATAGTCTACTGCCCTCATCACGTAGTCTACTACCCTCATCGTGTAGTCTACTGCCCTCATCATGTAGTCTACTGCCCTCATCATGTAGTCTACTGCCCTCATCATGTAGTCTACTGCCCTCATCATGTAGTCTACTGCCCTCATCATGTAGTCTACTGCCCTCATCATGTAGTCTACTGCCCTCATCATGTAGTCTACTGCCCTCATCATGTAGTCTACTACCCTCATCATGTAGTCTACTGCCCTCATCATGTAGTGTACTGCCCTCATCATGTAGTGTGTGATTGTTTTTGTCTAGACAACCACTCTTTTAACCAACAGTTAGATTCTTTGTCATATGCCATGGGGCTCGACTACTGTCTGTATCCTCCCCCCATGCAGCTGCTTGGTTGACTATCACACCACCTGTCATTCAGCCAAGCAGCTGCATGGGGCCGGGAGTGGCTTGGGTTCGGATGGAATCCGACCTCATCGGGCTGATATCCCAGTGACTACCTGGGGTATTAAAGGCTTAGCAACATTCGATGCCACGGTAATTTCCCCGCTAAATTCCAGTCTTGTATCTGAAGCGGGCGAGTGTGGGCCAGGTGCCAGGGCAGCAAAAAAAAAAGAGGAACCAGGAGGAAAAGGATGCTAAATGCACTCCGTGAACTTGGCTGGGGATGTGTCCCTCTTGCTGTTAATCTTACTGTGCTTGGGGTGTCGAAGCATGTTATGCTTTCACTTTTTTGGCAAGGCGTGAAGACATCATAACCAACTATCCAATGTCTATAAAGTACTTTGCGATCTTTATTATGGCGGGGTGAGTTTTATCCTGATCCGTCAAATGCAAGCGCCATTCTAACTATGTTGGGTATTGTCCTAGATCGGGAGTTTGACCCTGAATGATCTGGGTTCTAGTTTCAGTGTTATTTTACATGTTTATAATGAATCTTTTACTACTTTAATAAAAGTTTATTGCTGACCTCTATGGAAACCCTGATGAAGACCATTGCAAGGGCCATTCTAGCTTTCGGGCCAATAGGGCTGCTTACTTAAGTACATAGCTAAATATCTTGTGTTTAGTTAGAGTATTATTGATTATTGTACTCTCTCTCTCTTGTATCTTATATTCTTCTATGTACATGTACAAAAAATAAAAAAATAAAAACAATAATATTTATAATTTAAAACATCAAAGTTATACCGATTAAAATTAATAACAAATAGCGTTATTTAAAATAATGCATTATTAATCAACGCTTGAGCATAGTGATAGGTAATGAATATGACCTCCTTAGCTTCGTCCAATGTCACAAACGAGACATCTCTAATGCATGCTGATGGCATGTCAATGTGCCCGAATCAATTCTTCTTCATGAACTGTCGAAAGGAAGCATGTACATGAGTGTAAGTTTTGATTGCTCTTACACATGCAGGGCTTCTGCGATAGACCGTTAAGTGAATGAATAATTCCAAGAACTACCAAATCATTCTACTTCTAGACCTATTACTGAGCACCATTGGTAAGTATTTAAATGGACAGTTCCAAAAATGGAGATTGCATGCATTAACTAGTCAGGCTTTTGTACCTTGATATAGAGCTAGTGCATTATACATGTAGTATTGTTATCGTTGCATTGTTTGGTCTATCATATTCATTAGGTGCAGGCAGCATTGTCATTATACCATCTTATGACTTTACAACATTTGAGAACAATTCATTGACATTAAGCTTCAGTTGTTATGGAAATGGGACAGTAGTGTTCTGGACAGTGGATGGGTACACAACTGGCACACCATATGCACTCAGTAAAAGAATACAGGATATACACTACATTATGTCACCAGATGGACTTACTGTGTACACTCAGCTCAATGTTCCCACCACCAAAGCCAACAGAAACATTACAGTGAGGTGTACAGTTGTGGATTCATCATATCAGGTTCACTCAAGTAATCCAGTGAGACTCACTCTGCAAGGTTAGATTCTGTTAGAATTCTATTTAAACTTCATGATAATGTCCACTATATCTATATATATATATAACATTAAATCAAACCTTTTAACTGTTGACCTGTATAGTTAAGGAATGTCATTACTGGACAACAGCACTTTGATTTACAGTGAATACCAAATGACCAGTCATTGCCATAGTCTGTACCTTGAGTAGTACATTGACGAAGCAGTCACTAACATGAATCCGAGTAATCTCTCTTTAGCCTCCATGACCATAAATGATGAAGTATATGTGGCTTGTGTGTAAAAGGTACCTGAGAAAGGTGGAGTGGGGAGGGTATGTTGAGTACTGTGTATCAAGGCAGTAAAATTCTATGACTGAAAGAGTGATCATGTATATCTGGGATACGTAAGACCCAGACCGATTGTCCGTTCTAAGACTTATTCATAATATCACACTTCTAGTTTGCCTTAGTCATGATTATGACTAATGCTGTGAAATCTGATAGCAAGAGGTAAAGCATGCTGAGACAAAACCTGCCAGTCTTTGGAACGTATACACACAGTGATATTGCAATAAAATTATTACTAATATAAACATAAACTGATGTAGCCTTAGTGTCATTTCTAAGTGTCACTTATGTTTGTATAGGCATACTAGCTCCTCCACAGCAGTTCTTGATTAATTCTACCAAAGCTACCTTAGTGGTCTCCTGGGTTGCACCACCATCTCTTGAACTTTCGACCCCTCCCACTGTATCTCATTATGAACTTGGTAACAATGTCACCAACATTACAAAGACCATCAGTAATCCACCAGGATGCAGGTCTGCCATGCCTTGTAATTCATCATTAGGTCTTTCAGATCCATCATTTGTTATACATTTTGGAAGATATGGAGAGCAGAATGCAACCATCTTGGACTATAATGATACAATTCAGTTCATTTTCATTGCTGTTAATGGAGCTGGGAGAGGAAATACAACCACATTTATCTTCATACCTCCAAAGAAGTCACTGATTGGTTGGTTTAAAAAATCATCTGTGGCTGCACTGGTTTGTTGTATGGCATGGTGCAGAATGTTGTGCAATTTTAAATACTGTATTGAGCAGAGGGGCACAGTTATTACATTTTGTCATGTATTTGATTTGATATCTTCACCAACCTTGTATACCTTACTCAGAACTGCAAACAATGGTGTCCACACCCACCACCATACATATCATGAGCACTGTTGGTCCCATGATTACTACTGGTGGCCATAATATTGAGCTATCCACTAATGCATTAGGTAAGGCATCAATGTTAGTTAATAGAATATGATTAGATGACATGAATTTTTATATCCATTTTTTGTGTACAATAATATGTGTTTTATTTACTCAGTGTATGGAACAATATGTGGTGTGGTAGTACTGATGATATTAGCAGTTGGAGGTGTGGTTTGTATAGGTGTATACATAAGATTTAAGCTTAAAGGTAAGGGGATATCATTGGTGTTATGTTGTAAGCATTATACATTACAAAAATAGGAAGAACTAAGAACAAGCAAATAGAACTTGAACAGAACAGTGCATATGAAGGAATAAAAGCTCCTCCATTGAACATACAGAACATGGAGGAATGTCCAGCATATGGAGTGATTCATTAACCAAGCGTTTTTTTTTAATTTTTAATATTGTTGTAGGCAATTGTCATCTGATATACGTTCAATGTACTGTGTTTGAAGCTTATTACTAGAGTCCAAAGAAATGTAGAAGATGACACCATAAACGCCTTCATCATCAATGAAAGAAAAAGGTAAAGCTCTACCTTTTAACTTTAACTATGGCAACATCAACTATTAGTTGTGCTACCGTTTGTTTGTGGCCAAAAGAATGTATGCTAATTCATTAGATATGCCATCAATTTTGCAATTTCTTCGGACATCATGCTATACGTTGACACTGGTTATATACCTAATGGTATAACTTTTCCAATGTATGGAACACATATGTGATGAACAGTGATTGTGAATACAACCCTTATTATAATAAGTTGGGCCACGCCCAGCTATACGTGAATGGCATTCGGCGTAAAGCACAGCAACAGAACAGCAGAGGAGCATATCTTCATGACCATGCAAGCTGCTGAGTATGGAGGGTAATTGCTAAAGAAATGCTATAACAGATTTGACCGAAAAAATGAGAAAAAATGAGATCGAAAAAATCGTAGGTCCTGCTATAGTCTACTAAACAATGCAAGAAAAAAAAAACATGGCATCATGGGGCATACCCAAATAGAGATCTAGTGTTACATCATTATCTAAGAAGAGTTGTGTTCAACATTATTATTGTTTTAGACTTAGCTAGGGCCTGGAAGGCCAATTTATTAATGACGTGAGGCTAAAAACGAGAAGGTTTGTCTGGTTCAAAATCCCAGTTACCTTAGCACTCAACAGCTAGGGGAATGCAAGACCAACCAGAGTGTGGCATTTGTGGGGCAAGGTGCTTTCTTTCTCATGCACTATGGCTGCTGTACCAGAAGTGACACTTGCCTCTGATAGAGACAAAGGAGTCAGAGGACAAAGGAGTCAGAGGACAAAGGAGTCAGAGGACAAAGAAGTCAGAATACAAAGGAGTCAGAGGAGATGTCACTGTCTCCCAAATGACCACTTCTTGATTTTCTCTTGGTTCAGCAGGTAAATAAAGCAAACTCCTTGCATAACTAGCAGAGAAATGAAAAATAATTATGATAAACGATGCTTTTTCTCACTTCGGTGTGCGTGGGCATAATTGTGTGCTATTGCATGCTCTTTTGCTCACAAAAGCTGCCAGAATGGCTCAGGAGCTGGGTATCCATCTTGCACCCTTGAACCATTGTTGTCCTTGGAAGCTACATCTTTATCACGTTCTAACTATCAATACCAGTTACTCCAACAGTAGCCATCCAGAGGGAGCCACACCCAAAGTAGCAGCAGACAACAGTTATCCCCAACAGCTTCCAGCGGTGATGTTTTAACTGTAGATGGACAGCTTATTGTTAGCTTTGTAGGTGGAATGAATGGCATGGTGTATTCTGCATGCAGACTGATGCAGTGTGTGCTTACTTGAAGAGGCTGATGGTACTACCAGCAAGGTGTGGCTAGAGCCCAGAAGGAGTTGCCTGGTATGAAAAGAATGGACTAGAGGACGTCTTCAATATTGATGAGGACGAGCAGTAAGTGAATTGATCCAGGCACACACACATACACACACACACACACACACACACACACACATACATCATACATTTGTATATAAATGCATATGTAACATGTTTTTAAAATCAAGGTTATTATTACATGCACATAACTGTGATGTGGAGGAGAAATTTTGCACTTCATTTATAGTTTATATAGCCTGACCACACCCTCACCATCACCGCAGATATTAGCGAAGAGGAGTGCTTTCGAGGAGTGGATAAATATACTATAATTATCCACTCCTCGAAATCAACTTCTAAAAACAACTTCTATACGCCTCTTCGCTAATATCGCACCGCTGATAGAAGTGCTGGAATACATGACTACTCTTCCAATGACGGTACTAGCAGGCAGGCATTTCTATATACCTTGAAACTTTCACGACGATCTGGCTATGCGCAATGGCTCGTTTTCAGCTCACCGTTGAATATGTCACAGCTATCTCATTGCTTATCACATTACAACAGAATTTGGTTTTCATGGTTTGGAATCAATTAATACTCTGTTAGGTGCTATAGTTTTACAATACAATACAGTATTTTTCTTTGAAGAATTATGTAATCCTTCGAGCCACATAAATGCGCCCTTTCTGAGGGTACATACTCGGGTCCTATGTATGAATACATTGCATCGTTGTATTAATCTATAATCGTTGTAACTCTCAGAATTTTTTAAAAGTCCGCAATGATTTATTTTCGCTTCGGACCAAGTTATAGTATTGCGGGAGATACCAAGTACTGTTAACCATGCATGCAATGATCGTTTGGTAAGCCTCAATGCTTCACATGATCCAATCAGATGCCATATTCTTTTTCAGATGGCTGTTAAAATAACCAATGACTTAGATGAGCTGTGTGGCTACATTTAATTCTGAGGTGGATGTGTTAAGTGACATCTAGACTGCAGAAATTCTTACTTTCACAAGATAGCATAACATTAGAATGGGATGCGACAACTAGTGCATGTATGTGCCCCTGCAGAAAAAGTAAAATTAATCAATAAAAAAAACGGATGATTATTGCACACATTGCCAATACGATAAATGATGCCATATTTCAGCATGCTTTAGTTCAGATGTAGAATGGAATACAAAGTTGCACATTTGGCAGTGATTATGCAGTGGCAAATGTTATATATGGACTAACCAAGATGAGATTTAAACAGGGCACAGGTGAGCAGAGTGGCTTTAAGCACTTTTGAAGTCATGAATATATAAAGGCCAGGGATTGTTGTTCGATGTGTAGGAAATCGATTCAACGTCTTATTTTATTTGGCTGGAAATTTTTATGATTAAGATTATTGTATTATGTACAAAGTATGTGCTACTGCAAAATAGTTTGAAGTCCAGCTTAACTGAATAAACTAATAATACTTCAGTTGAGAGTGCTAGGATTAATAGGAAATTTTAATACAGGGCCTTGGATACATTTAATCAGACGTTCGTCAAAATTTAGTTTTATCCATTTATAAACACATGCTGCAATTCCAGTATATAAGAAAATAATATTTGTTCTCAAATCGCATTCTATGTGAACATGCCATTCTTCATATGAAAATTGGTATCAAAATATTAAAAGACAAAACATCTATGACCGTTTGAATATCGGCATTATGTGGATCACAGTTTTTATAATAGTTGCGTCTCAATATCCATCCATACATTGTTTTATCGGTACTTAAAGGCCCGTTTCTCCGGTTTGGAATAAGCTACAAAAAAGAACAGTTTTGAAAACCATTCAATATGGTTTTTAAACTTATCCATTTAGGGCAGTGTTTTACTAATATTAAAATGTGTTCCCCTGAAATTGAGCACATATGGGTGTGAAGTTACAAGCAAAAACAGAAACCGATTAACTTTCATCTCTTATTTCACCAATTTTTGCAATAAACTCATGCTGATGCAATAATAAACGAATTGTTATAATGATTTCTTCTTAACTATTATTTATCCAAATAATATTGGAGACCATAATAAAATATTAAATTAGAAAATACAATGTTTATTTCAATTAATTTCGAAGCTATAATATGGTGGTACTAGATCTAGGACCGCTAACGGTCTAGATCTAGGACCACTGCCTGGAGATTTCTTTTTTACAAGAGGAAATCCAAAATTAAACTTTGACAAATGATCCACGATGTGTAATATCCAGTTGCGTCCATTTTGTGGCATACCAATCAGATCGATCTACAGATATGTATAAATATTTTGTACGTGTTAGTAAGCATGAATAGTGATCAAACCTACCTGGATACGAGAAAATAGCCCATCAGCTATGATTGGCCTTAAAGGGGCTTTAAGTGTGCTGTGGTTTACCCGCACGGCGGTGGGTGATCGACGTCAAGTTGCGAGCAACTCCACATGCCACATTTTGCCCGTACGGCTGAGACACCTCTTTCCATGGCTACCAACACTGTATACCTGATCCTTCATTAGAGCGATCAGGGGACTTACTACGAGCACGATGGAACTATGTCTGCCTCTCAGGATATTAGTCGCTGGCAAAGGGAAGCATCCAGTAGCACAGAGACATGCCGCTACCTATTGGAAGGCTACTGAACAATACGTCCGATCTGGACAAAAACCGTTCTACGACAAGCCGCTGATCCGATGTGAAATCACTGTAGCCAAGCTTACTAGCTTCTGGTGTGATCGCCATTAGCCTAATATATGATTGGTTAATGAGATACAGTGGCAGTATGAATGTAACTTTCACGCGAAATCGCTCATAAAATTCTTAATTATCGTACAATGTATAATGCTGCAACCTGATTGGAGCTGCAAGATTTCTTGCGGCGTGGTCACTTTTTCTACCAGACCCTTGTTTAGCGTAGCGATGATGTAATCCATCCGCTGCTGCTAACTGGGTCTGGGACCGAGACTACCTCCAGACATAGAAGACGTATACTTACGACGTACGCGTGCGGAGGACTGGGGATGTGAGAGGGAAGCGTTGAAGTACTTCTACGTTAAAGTACTTCTATTTCCCCATGTCTCCAGTCCCAACAACTAAATACGTCAGGCTTGCGAGACACGTTTTTCATTATACGACATCTGCTTCCGCAGCTAGGTTCCGATACCTTTTAATGTGGTCATATTCTATTTTTAGAAATCTACCTGCCACAAAACATTTTGTAACGAAAATGTCTTGCTTGCATTGCGCCACATGTGTTTGTTGTTGTAATGAGTATATCCTTAGACTGATATCATAAATTCATATCCATGTGCTAGACCTCGCTGTTCATGAGCCCACTACTATACTTGAGGACAGAACAACATTACACGTTTGCAAATTCAGCGTCATGCACACGAGTAACTAAAACTAAAAACTTGAAGAAAACAAAACTATCTGCACACATAAGTATATAACCAATGTCATTGTACAACCGCTTTAGTTAGATAGTGCACACTGCACAGGTCAAATCCTTTTTGATATCATAGAGTCCTACTCCGCACGGTAAATCTACGGGTCCGCAATTTGCGCGGACGTGGTAAAGGGCGGCGCCAGTACTGAGAGCTCCCAGGGTCATGGTACTTCGATCGATGCACTCGTATGAAGTAGGGTTCTTAAGGCTGGAATGCTCAGAAGCCAGGAAGCCCACGTATTCGAGTGTCCAAGCGTTAGTTGGACATTGTATCACGCCCGGCATCATCAATAGGTCGGCGTGAGTAGTAAGGCACACGGCACACGGTATGGCTTTGTTGTTGACGGCCTGAAATGGAGTATTGCTGCTGGCCCAGGCGTAGTGGGCCGCCGAAATGAGGCCGTCACCCGTCCCCCCCGGGGCAGTGACATACGTCGGTTTTTTCGGGAGGCATAGGAAATTGGCGCCGTCTCCACTTTCAGACTGGCTTTTACCTGCCATTGTGCCGCTATAGAGCAACTGCGCACTTGCTGGACAGGTAACCTGTCCCCATCGTGTGTACACGGCACCTGACAAGAATTAGAAAATGAATGAATATACTGACTGCTCAAAACAGACAGAGCATGCCCGGCCATGCAGCTTTACCTGATGACACAGACACGGCGGTACAAAGTAAGGCTGAAAAAAGAGCTAACTTCATCGCAGGCTCTGGACCCTATACCCCTTACATCGACCTATCGAGGAAGCTGAATGCATCCTCATATATATAGTTATGGATATGTCGCGCGCGGTCGATCGATTTGCGCTATCCATCGATTGCTCTGCGCGAACAATAGATCTATCGTTTGCGCACCAATCTATCGATCGCGCAACCACCGATGGATCGCGCAACAATCGATCGATTGTGCAGCAAGCAGCTTGCGCGATCAATAGAATACACGTGAACAGCAATGCGCTTGCGCAGTCGATTGATAGCGCACGTGTGCGAATAGGTGCAAAAGCTTGGTGTCTTGACTGTTTTGCCTTTCAGTGTGCTGTCAGATACACGCGTATCCGGCGTGGCTTGACATGGATCCGCTGTTTAAAGCTCGGATGACTAGTGTTGCCAATAGTAAAGCAGCTTCAAAAAAGAGCTGCATTTTAACTAAAGCAAAGTTTGACGCCATTGTCAATCATCTCTTGCATCCAGCAGACAAGGTCGATCATCACTTCAAACACTGGGTGAAAACCAGAAAGTTTCAGGTCGTCGATCTTCCTGGGATTGGTCTCTCGCAAGTCCTTGTAATTCCAAATGACGAAAGCGTCAAGGTTTGGTGTAGTCCACAATGAGTATATCCGCTTGTATGTAAACGCTACCTATTTTTCTCTTACAGGAAAGTTCGAAATTTCTTCGTGTATTACATGCAGACCAGTTGGTTGATGTAGTTCAGGCAATCCATGCCAACGAATTGAAGCACAGTGGCTATAAAAAAGTATTGGACTACGTAAGTAGATGTATAAGCTGAATTATCTTACTGACATAGACATACTGGCATGTATGTCTTGATTTCAGATGCAACGCCAGTACTTTGGAGTGACAAGAGGGTTTGTACAGGAATTCTGCTCTCACTGTCCAGTTTGCCAGCTCAAGCAAGCACAAACTACCAGACCTCCTTTGCAACCAATCATTGAGACAGACTTTCTAAACAGGATCCAGGTAGATTTGATTGACATGAGACACAATCCTGATGGCGAATTTAATTACATTGGCCATTTCATGGATCATTTCTCAAAGTTTCACATACTTTTTCCACTGAGAAAGAAAACAGCTGAAGAGGTATCCTATATGCTAGAGGAGCGTGTGTTGGCATATTTAGGACCTCCAAAGATATTCCACTCAGACAATGGTCGCGAATTTGTGAACAATCTCATTCATGCTATGTTTAAGAGATGGGGTGGAGATGTAACATTTGTCAATGGTCGTCCACGTCATTCTCAGTCTCAAGGTCTTATAGAACGTGGAAATCGCACAGTAGAAATGAAAATAGCAGTCATGAAGCAAGATGAAGGACACACAGGTTTCAAATACCCTTGGGTTTCCTGGTTACCGCGTATCATGTTTTCAATGAACAGTGAAAAGCATGAAGGCATTAAAGATTCACCATACCATGTTGTTTTTGGAAGGCATTCTCCAACTGGTTTCTTTCCAGGAGCAGTAAAGCATTGCGTTGATGAGGAGGATATATGCACTGATGGTGAAAAAAAACAAGAGGATGAAGCACAACTCTCCACAGACAGCATTGCACTTGTGCATTCACCTGCAAAACATTTTGAACCAACTGCATCGACCTCTACTTCTGAAACTGATGAACCCAAATCAGTTGCACCTGTCGATACAGTGTCTCACCCTAGCACTAGTGCAGCAATACAAGAATTATCAGAAGTAGCAGGAGATGAAAAGATCTCAAATGAACAATCCCAGCATCATTCCACCAATTCAGAGCAGGAGTCAGAATCAGATAGTGGTAGTGTACTAGATGAAAAGGTTACGAATACTTTGTACGACCACGATACAACAGTGCATACCAAAATTAGAAAGAAAGCCCTTGATAATTCGTATCATTCTGCAGCACGAATGTCCACATATTACAATAAAAAGAAAGGAATGAAGGTTCAAACTTTTCATATTGGTGATAAGGTAACTGTTAGCATTCCCAAGCTAGATAGATCCAAAACTGATGTACCACGGCTTCCTTGTGTTGTTGCACATGTATATGGGGACAAAGTGAAGACATATTGCCTTACAACTGCTTATGGAACCCTCAAGCCAAAATTCCATGGAGGGGATCTCCAGTCTTATGATGGTCAAATTGATGCTGGTAATGCTGAAGTACATTTATCACTTCGTGAAGCGGCTCTGAAATTCCATCCACTGACAAAATTCACAAAGTCCAGCTGTAAATGCACAAGTGGATGCAAATCTATGAGGTGTATTTGTAAGAAAAATGGCATAGAATGTTCCACTCAATGTCATCTGTCTACAACTTGTTCCAACCAATTCGACACAAATTTATCACTCAAGTCACCTCTGCTTTCATCATCTAACAGAGCAATATTGGACACAACTGAGTGGCTGAATGACACACACATGGATGCCGCTAATAAGCTCTTGAAAGAATCTTTTCCTGCCATAGATGGTCTTCAAAATCCTGTTCTGCAACAGAATATGTCATTTGATGCCCCAAACTTTGAATTTGCACAGTTCCTTCTTGTAAATAAAAACCATTGGTTGCTCATATCAAATATTGGAGAAGAAATGAATACAGTCTGCATTTATGACTCTATGCAACTGAAACCAGACTCAGACTGCCTTTCGATTGTATCCAAATATATACAATGCTCTGAATCCCAAATAACGATTAATGTCATGAATGTCCAAGAACAAGAAGACAGCTACTCTTGTGGCGACCTAGCTGTAGCTTTTGCCACATCTCTGATTCATGGAGAAGATCCAACTCAACTGCATTACAAGCAATTGCGCAATCATCTTAAAGACTGTGTTGATAAGTTTGGTATAGTTCCTTTTCCATCTACTGTTGTAAATCGCCACCCACGGATTATCTACCAAATTAAGAGAAGAGTATATTGCAAGTGTAGGTCCACAGATGATGGCAAACTGGATATCCGTTGCTGTGCTTGCAGTGAACGCTTCCATTCAAACTGTGTTGGAATCAGTGCGACTCAGTTAAAGAAATGGATGTGTGACTTGTGCTCCAAAACCCTGTTATAAGGATTCTGCATGTCAGTATTTTGCCAGTATGCTATCATGAAATATCAGAGTCATGCATGCAAGTTATAGCCGAAAGTATCGTTGCGCGCGATCGATGGAGTGCATTTCATTATCAGTAAATTGCGCAAAATGTTTGTTGCGCGATCCATCGGTGGTTGCGCGATCGATAGATTGGTGCGCAAACGATAGATCTATTGTTCGCGCAGAGCAATCGATGGATAGCGCAAATCGATCGACCGCGCGCAACATTATAACTGCCAATTGTGGCGGATGGGAATGATACATGTATGTGTTTAAAGCATTTTGTATCAGAAAAGAGCGCAAGCTGCGGGATGGACAAACTATTCATTTTCATTTTTATCTCAGTATAAACTAAAATCTTACTTGTCCCATTCTTAGTACTGAGTACTATGGTAGCGGGGAAACTAATAGCCACGTGTTTTTCGGTGAAAAAAAGATGCTTATTCACAATCCGCCGCCATTGAATCGTGGGTTTGGCGTAATATTGGCATGGACATCGCTCCTAGTCCCTGTGGATCCTATCTTTGTTGTTTTAATGATTTAAAGTTGGCATAAGAAACTGATGAGCAATAAAACTGGCTATACTTGCATCAGACTTGCAGAAACTGTTATTTATCGTGCCATTATTAAAAAAGGACAAACCTGGAAAAACCTAGGTAATCGTTGGCAAATTAATAGTGCATTAATTGCCAAAATCGATTTATTGTTTCTACTAACCGATTTGCAAGTTGCTATAAACCTGAAAAATCGATTGGACTTTTTTTCAAAGTCTAAATAATCGATTTTGATTTATAAAAAAGGTTACACACCCTAGTGCCATCTCTGAGGCTCCAAAATCTTGCACCTTTGGTGTCCATACCTCTGATGAAGACAGCACCAGTGCGTCGATTTGTGAGTGCAAGACCAGGTGCGCGACAAGACGGTGTCCTTGTAAGCAGATTGGTTCGTTTTGCAGTAAGTATTGCCTCCCTAACCAAACATGTGTGAACAGTCATCAAGAAGCTTCTGAAACAGAATCCCTCTCCCTCAGTACAGAAGAAGAAACAAATGTTGAAAAAATGTGGACTACTATAGGGGAGACAACATTGTTAGAAGAAGAAAAGAGTATCCTGATGAACAGGGAATGGCTGAATGATAAAATTATTAAAGCTGGGATGCATCTTCCTAAAACAGCTTTTCCTTGCATATCTGGATTTCAAGACCCAATGCTTCAAGTCACAAACACTTTCAATATCCAGAAGAGCACTGAATTTATTCAATGTTTGAATGTTGCTGGGATGCATTGGATCACAATAGCTACAGTAGGCTGTACTCCTGGAACTATAAGGGTTTACGACAGTTTGAATAAGAAATTGACTAAAGCATTGAAGAACACTGTTGCTGATCTTTTGCACTCTAGCACAAAGAAAATCGAAGTGGAGTATGTTAATTGCCAGTACCAGCAGGGTTCCGAGGACTGCGGACTCTTTGCGATTGCCAATGCTTGCGAACTTTGCTTTGGTGGAGACCCATCTGTTGTCAAATACACTCAAGACGACATGAGAAAGCATTTAATGAAAGCATTTGACACGTTGCGTTTAATGCAGTTCCCTTCAAAGATGCGCAGAGTCTCACAGCATGTGTTGCAAAGGGAGTTCATTGATATCTATTGCACTTGCAGAATGCCTAACAATGGTCGGCCAATGATACAATGTGAAGTGTGCAAGGAATGGTACCACGTAGATTGTGTACGAGCACCAAGAAAAGTATTGAACAGTAGTGTGCGTTGGTGTTGTGGTTGTAAATAGCTTCTTTTCAAGTTGTGTATGTCATCCTCATTGTATTCATAATTAAACTAACATAAAATAAGGCCCGGACCATTTTTTTTAAAGTGGACCAAGATTACTGAGAATATTGGTCCGCCCGGACCAAAAATTTCAATGATAATTTCGGTCCGGGACCAAAATTACCGCGGACCAAATTTCCAGTGACACTTCCCATCATGTACATTTTTTTCATCATAGAATTTGAACTTGTGATGTCCTTGGAGAGCTGCATGTACATTGTATGCGTTTAGGGGGGGAGGAGGATATAGGATGGGGAGGAGAGGTATGAGATACAGGATAAAGGGTGGAAGGAGAGGTAACCCATATTGCTAGATTGGTATCATCAGACGTGTCGCCTAGCAACAAGGCCATACACCTAATATGCAAGTGGAATTTTTCAATTCAAAATGACAGCCAATTCAATTAGTTATGAATTTCAACGAGCACAGTTCAAGGGTTAAATTTACTCATTTATAACACATTGCAGCAGCATAACATGTCTCCATACTATCCATCATTCCCTTCCTGTGCCATCAGATGGGAGGGAGACTGAGGTGGTGAGGGTGATGGTTGTGGATGCATTTGAACTTCCATGAAGTTCACTTTCAGCTTCCTGTTGATTACAGAAGAGGAAGTGTACACTTGAGAGTGTATGCAAGAGGCCCATGTGTTCAAATTTCTTTGTTCCACTAAAGTAATTATGAAAGCCAGCATAAAAGTGGAATTGTTTCAGCTACAGTTTCTGTATAGATATCAGTGTTACATAGAATAGATGAATTTCAAGTAATTAATTATTATCACAGCTCTACAAATATAATCAATCCCAGTATTAAAATGTACGCATAATTAAAGTTCAAGCCACTGTAACTCCATGACAGATAGGCTAATTTCCAATGCATAAGAAAGATGTTAAAGAGGACATTGGTGTCTCTTAGAATATTAATATGTGCCCGACCCCATATATATTATGAGAAATTAAGTACATGTGCATATGTTACATGACTAACCTTATTTTGATATGGCGCTGAGCCATTAAGGTTACTCTGATCATTGTTTCTTTGAAGGTGCAGCACAGGAAAAAAATATGGATCTTCCTCCAATCTTGACATTTTGAATGGAATAAATGATATGCAGTGGAACAGCAATGACTTACCTCCTGACATCAGATGATCGAACATATATGTTATTTGCAGGTGGAGTATCATGAGATATAATCATCCCAGAAGCTGCATGATGATAAGTACACATGTGATGGCATATATGTTACATTAGCCATGACTTACCTTTCCTCCTCCTGATATATATGACCAGTATAGGCATAACCATGACAACTGCACCTATCATCACTACTGTAACTGACAGTGCGATTATTAATGCAATTATTCCTGAAAAAGAAAAACTAAAAACAATGAAATACCCATGAAAAGTAATGCTAACCATTAGTAGATAATTTGGGAGTAGGTGCACTGGGACTATCCGAGATGTTAGATATATTTGTTGTCTGTACTGTTGGGCTTGGAGGAGGGATCTTAGCTATTGCAAAAGGAGAGAGAAAATACTATTTCTCATTGACATATAGGTGTCCTAAAATACATGTACACTTTATGTAGTACGTTAGATGCATGTACAAGCATGTGGTCGGCTGGATATATATTCCACATGAGATCCACTCTCCTGAATAATGTAATTTTAACAAATTGTAAACTAACATGTCAGCTCCCTCTTTGGAGTTATGTAGATACAAGTGGTTGAGTTTCCATTTCCAGCTCCATTGACAGCAAACAATGTAAACTGAATTGTACCATTATAGTCCAAGATGGTTGTATTTTGCTCGCCATAAGATCCCAACAATGATGGATCAGAGAGATCAAGTGTTGAAATACAAGACACACTAGGCCTGCATCCAGGTGGATTACTGATGATCTTTGTAATGTTGGTGACATTGTTACTAAGTACATAATGAGATATAGTGGGAGGGGTTGAAACTTCAAGAGATGGTGGTGCAACCCAGGAGACCACTAAGATAGTGTTGGTTGAACGAACATTGAACTGCAGTGGTTGAGGAGGGATACCTACATGTAGATGGGGAAAATAAAAGGAAATACATGAACAAAAATGCATGTACAGTATAATGCAGGTAATTAAAACAGTTGCATGTACAAGTACATTTCTAGTTAGAACTAGAAGACCATAACCATACAGCAGCGACTTGCACATGCAATGACTCTTTAAAAGTTGTACATGTATGTGCCCATAGAACTACGTATTGATCCTCTTAACTTCAGTTACATTCACCTGTTTACATGTACCGTAAAGTACCGCATATAATACCCTCCGCCCCCATCGAAAAAAAATACGCGCGTTTCCGTAACCACAAGAGCAGGGACTAAGCTATTTCGTTTTTCGAGATAAAAAGGGTTGTCTATAATTGTTTTAGCCCAGCGCTGATGGTTACCGGAGATACGTGCGTTTAAAAAACATTTTTCGATGGGAACGGAGGGGCATTATATGCAGGACTTTACGGTATTTGCCTGGAAATATGCCTTCAATGCACCATTGAAGCTTATGGTGACATTTGTGGGATGCAATACATGGAAGCTAATACTAATGGGTGATTTAAGAATGTGAAAAGAGTAAAGGGAGAATGAATGGGACTTCAAGATGGAAAAGGATCAGCAGTCCGAGAGGCTGTTCTCACATATAATACTCGGCTGGGGTAGGCAAATTATAACAGGTTATTGCAAACGTACCTTTTTATTTAACTACAAATAACTTAATATTTAAATTACCTACATGTATATAGGCGTATACATGTAAGTAATTTTCATTGCAACTATTAATTTGTTATCTTTAATTAACCCTAACTGATAAAATGAAATTAATTATCCCAATCACCATTGATGTACATGTACCGTGATGGATGAGCCTCACTGGATTACTTGTCTGAGGGTTGTATGGTGACGTTTTACAGACAACTGTAACGTTTTTGTTAGCTTTACACCATATCTCTGTGCGAGAATATATTCACATGCACTGTATTGACGTTTCATGATCTGACATACATGTACTATGAGATTCTAAACTTCAGGTTGAAGTTTAAAGAGTTTCTGTAAACCAACACTTTGGTCTGATAGCTATTATTTGCTCAATGTGTTATGGAGATACAACAGTGCATGGTAAATTGTAATTGCTGCCATTAACCTATTACAACTGGCTTCCCAAACATGATGAAATTATGTTTTGTGCTATACCTATTTCATCACCCAGAAAGTCGCCATATGAAATGAGTACACTTGCTAATAATGCCTGGTTTTGTTTACATGTATGTGAAGTCGCATTTTGTCAAACATGGCCAACAGGGGATAGAGGAGTTATGGTTGTTGCCCAATCAGCAAGAAATGGTAGTATGTTTTAAAGTCTTCCTCCCCTTCTTACATGTACCATGACTTCTATATGATACTTGCCACCACCTTAAAAGTGCTTGTGTATGTGTGTGCCTGTGAATTGTAATGAACTAGCTCTACCGCTTTTAATGGTTTTCTCAATAAAACTTAGCAGTTTCATGAAGATTGAGCCTCACTACATTACCTGTATATGGATCAATACCATTAACTCAACAATACGTGTTACTTCTTACGCTGTACCTTGAAGAGTGAGCCTCACTGGATTACTTGAGTGAAGTTGATATGATGCATCCAGCACATTACAGACAACTGTGATTGTTCTATGAGCATTGGTGGTGGGAACAGTGAGCTGAGATGATACAGTAAGTCCATCTGGTGACACAATTGGAGGGTTTGTGTAGCTTATTCCTTTACTGAGTACATATGGTGCACCAGATGAGTACCCATCCACTGTCCAGAACAATAATGTCCCATTTCCAGAACAATTGAAGGTAAAATTTGATGTATTGTTCTCAAATGTTGTATAGTCATTTGATGGTGAAATGACAACGCTACCAGCACCTAGTGTGTGTAACAAATGGTATCCAATAATAATATTACTACCAACTGATGAAATAACTAACAATTAGATAACAAAACACCACTAAGCACCAGAATGTGGTATAAACACAGATCATTATGAACATGTATCAATGTTCATACAATAGGCGTCTAGGAAACATGAATACATGAATACAGCCTGGTAGAACACAGTATACTTGTACTTACTGACGATTAGGAGAGTTAGAATGAACATAATTGGGCACATTGCCGTGAATTTCTTTGTCCACACACATAAAGATATCTGGAGAATATATATATAATATATATATATATATATAGCAAGCAATGTGGTACTTTTATGATAAGAGAAGGGTAAGACAAAAGTGGTAATGTATAGGGAACAGATTATTAGTCTAAAATTGTACTTCAACCAAAATATCAGTTAATAAAGCAAATATAAGCGAAGGAAACCCTTGATTGAAATAGAATTGCACAGAAACAATAGTGTGCACATTATGATATTTAGCATTTGAAATGACCATTCTTCGTGTACTATGTGTACTTTTACTTTCTCATAACACTATGCAATAGCTGAGCAATCCCATGAACAGATTACATTATCAACATGTGTACTATTACCATGTTGAACTATCATTGTAGTAGAAGAAGCTACAGTGCATATCCACACATAATCCACAAGGCAGTTACGCAAACCTTTCTTCTTTTGCTATTTACTTCAGATTCCTTCTCTCCTCCTGCTCCATTCTCTCCTCCTGCTCCCAAATCTCCTCCTGCTCCTTTTTCTCCTTCTGTTCCCTTTTCTCCTCCTGCTCCTTTCTCTCCTCCTGCACCTTTTTCTACTCCTGCTCCCTTCTCTCCTCCTGCTCTCTTCTCTCCTCCTTCTCCCTTCTCTCCTCCTCCTCCCTTCTCTCCTCCTGCTCCCTTCTCTCCGCCTGCTCCCTTCTCTCCTCCTGCTCCCTTCTCTCCTCCTGCTCCCTTCTCTCCTCCTGCTCCCTTCTCTCCTCCTGCTCCCTTCTCTCCTCCTGCTCCCTTCTCTCCTCCTGCTCCCTTCTCTCCTCCTGCTCCCTTATCTCCTCCTGCTCCCTTCTCTCCTCGTGCTCCCTTCTCTCCTCCTGCTCCCTTCTCTCCTCCTGCTCCCTTCTCTCCTTCTGCTCCCTTCTTTCCTCCTGCTCCTGTCTCTCCTCCTGCTTCCTTCTCTCCTCCACCTCCCTTCCCTCCTCCTGCTCCCTTCTCTCTTCCGGCACCCTTCTCTTCTCCTACTCCCTTCTCTGCTCCTACTCCCTTCTCTCCTCCTGCTTCCATCTCTACTCCTGCTCCCTTCTCTCCTCCTGCTCCCTTCTCTCCTCCTGCTTCCTTCTCTCTTCCTGCTTCTATCTCTCCTCCTGCTCCCTTCTCTCCTCCTGCTCCCGTCTCTCCTCCTGCTTCCTTCTCTCCTCCTGCTCCCTTCCCTCCTCCTGCTCCCTTCTCTCTTCTGGCTCCCTTCTCTCCTCCTGCTGCCTTCTCTCCTCCTGCTCCCTTCTCTCCTCCTGCTCCCTTCTCTCCTCCTGCTCCCTTCTCTCCTCCTGCTCCCTTCTCTCCTCCTGCTCCCTTCTCTCCTCCTGCTCCCTTATCTCCTCCTGCTCCTTTCTCTCCTCCTGCTCCCTTCTCTCCTCCTGCTCCCTTCTCTCCTCCTGCTCCCTTCTCTCCTCCTGCTCCCTTCTCTCCTCCTGCTCCCTTCTCTCCTCCTGCTCCCTTCTCTCCTCCTGCTCCCTTCTCTCCTCCTGCTCCCGTCTCTCCTCCTGCTTCCTTCTCTCCTCCTGCTCCCTTCCCTCCTCCTGCACCCTTCTCTCTTCCGGCTCCCTTCTCTCCTCCTACTCCCTTCTCTGCTCCTGCTCCCTTCTCTCCTCCTGCTTCCATCTCTCCTCCTGCTCCCTTCTCTCCTCCTGCTCCCTTCTCTCCTCCTGCTCCCTTCTCTCCGCCTGCTCCCTTCTCTCCTCCTGCTCCCTTCTCTCCTCCTGCTCCCTTCTCTCCTCGTGCTCCCTTCTCTCCTCGTGCTCCCTTCTCTCCTCCTGCTCCCTTCTCTCCTCCTGCTCCCTTCTCTCCTCCTGCTCCCTTCTCTCCTCCTGCTCCCTTCTCTCTTCCGGCCCCCTTCTCTCCTCCTACTCCCTTCACTGCTCCTGCTCCCTTCTCTCCTCCTGCTTCCATCTCTCCTCTAGCTCCCTTCTCTCCTCCTGCTCCCTTCTCTCCTCCTGCTCCCTTCTCTCCTCCTGCTCCCTTCTCTCCTCCTGCTCCCTTCTGTCCTCCTGCTCCCTTCTCTCCTCCTGCTCCCTTCTCTCCTCCTGCTCCATTCTCTCCTCCTACTTCCATATTTCCTCCTTCTCCCTTCTCTCCTCCTGCTCCCTTCTCTCCTCCTGCTCCCTTCTCTCCTCCTGCTCCCTTCTGTCCTCCTGCTCCCTTCTCTCCTCCTGCTCCCTTCTCTCCTCCTGCTCCCTTCTTTCCTACTGCTCCAATCGTTATTCCTGCTTCTATCTCTCCGCCTGCTTCCATCTTTCCTCCTGCTCCATTCTCTCCTCCTGCTCCCTTCTTTCCTCCTGCTCCCTTCTCTCCTACTGCTCCCTTCTCTCCTCCTGCTTCATTCTCTCCTCCTGCTTCTATCTCTCCTCCTGCTCCCGTCTCTCCTCCTGTTCCCTTCTCTCCTCCTGCTCTCTTCTGTCCTCCTGCTCCCTTCTCTCCTCCTGCTCCCTTCTCTATTCCTGCTTCTATCTCTCCTCCTGCTTCCATCTCTCCTCCTGCTCTCTTCTCTCCTCCTGCTCCCTTCCCTCCTCCTGCTTCCATCTCTCCTCCTGCTCCCTTCTCTCCTCCAGCTCCCTTCTCTCCTTCTGCTCCCTTCTCTTCTCCTGCTTCTATCCCTCCTCCTGCTTCCATCTCTCCTCCTGCTTCTATCCCTCCTGATTCCATCTCTCCTCCTGCTCCCTTCTCTATTCCTGCTTTTATCTCTCCTCTTGCTTCCATCTCTCCTCTTGCTCTCTTCTCTCCTCCTGCTACCTTCCCTCCACCTGCTTCCATCTCTTCTCCTGCTCCCTCCTCTCCTCCTGCTCCCTTCTCTCCTCCTGCTCCCTTCTCTCCTCCTGCTCCCTTCTCTCCTCCTGCTCGCTTCTCTCCTCCTGCTCCCTTCCCTCCTCCTGCTCCCTTCTCTCCTCCTGCTCCCTTCTTTCCTCCTGCTTCCTTCTCTCCTACTGCTCCCTTCTCTCCCGCTGTCTTCTCTCCTCCGGCTCCCTTCTCTCCTCCTGTTCCCTTCTCTCCTTCTGCTTCCATCTTTCCTCCTGCTCCCTTTTCTCCTCCTGCTCTCTTCTCTCCTCCTGCTTCTATCTCTTCTCCTGCTTCCCTCTCTCCTGCTCTCTTCTCTCCTCCTGCTCCCTTCTCTCCTACTGCTCCATTCTCTCCTCCTGCTCCCTTCTCTCCTTCTGCACCCTTCTCTCCTCCTGTTTCCATCTTTCCTCCTGCTCCCTTCTCTCCTACTGCACCCTTCTCTCCTCCTGCTCCCTTCTCTCCTCCTGCTTCCATCTTACCTCCTGCTCCCTTCTCTCCTACTGCTCCCTTCTCTCCTCCTGCTCCCTTCTCTCCTCCTGCTTCCATCTCTCCTCCTGCTCCCTTCTCTCCTCCTGCTCCCTTCTCTCTCACTGCTCCCTTCTCTCCTACTGCTCTCGTCTCTCCTTCTGCTCCCTTCTCTTCTGCTTCTATCTCTCTTCCTGGTTCCATCTCTCCTCCTGCACTCTTCACTCCTCCTGCTCCCTTCTCTCCTCCTGCTTCCATCTTTCCTCCTGCTCCCTTCTCTCCTACTGCTCCCTTCTCTCCTCCTGCTTCCTTCTCTCCTTCTGCTTCTATCTCTCCTTTTGCTTCCATCTCTCTTCCTGCTTCCATCTTTCCTCCTGCTCCCTTCTTTCCTCCTGCTTCCATCTCTCCTCCTGCTTCCATCTCTTCTCCTGCTTCCATCTCTCCTCCTGTTCCCTTCTCTCTTCCCGCTCCCTTCTCATCTCCTGCTCCCTTCTCTCCTACTGCTCCCTTCTCTCCTCCTGCTCCCTTCTCTCCTACTGCTCCCTTCTCTCCTACTGCTTCTATCTCTCCTCCTGCTTCCATCTCTCTTCCTGCTCTCTCCTCTCCTCCTGCTCCCTTTTCTCCTCCTGCTTTTATCTCTCCTCTTGCTTCCATCTCTCCTCCTGCTCTCTTCTCTCCTCCTGCTCCATTCTCTCCTCCTGCTTCCATCTTTCCTCCTGTTCCCTTCTCTCCTCCTGCTCCCTTCTCTCCTCCTGCTTCCATCTTTCCTCCTGCTCCCTTCTCTCCTACTGCTCCCTTCTCTCCTCCTGCTTCCATCTTTCCTCCTGCTTCCATCCCTCCTCCTGTTCCCTTCTCTCCTCCTGCTCCCTTCTCTCCTCCTGCTCCCTTCTCTTTTACTGCTCCCTTCTCTTCATGCCTCAGGGATTGTACTGGGCACAACGCTGGGACAGTTTCAACCTTTGGCACCTGAATCAAAAAAGGAGATATTGATATTGGCCAACAGCAAGCTGTTAAATCGAAATGATAAATATGCAGACTGCATGGTAACTATTGTGAGTGCCCTCTTGTCCTACTTTCTCTCCACTATGCAAGTGGACAGAATAACTGCAGATATAAAAAAAATTCTACATGTACATGTACAGGTCTCATGAATTGCATGTTCCCAAAATGAGTGTACATTTAGTTCAACTACTGTATGGTTTTCTATGGCTAATAATGATGAATGGCATGTAGCACAATAATACATGTATGATTCATTGCAGCAAGGTTCATTATACAAGGTTCATAATGCTACAAGACAATAAATGTACAACACTCCGTTCAAATGTGAATGCACAGCAATAGTAATAATTAAAGGTATAAAAACATATCCTCTATATCACTTATGGACTATAACCTTATATAACATGTGCTAATCTGCTTTATTCATTGATGCTTGTTTATACCAATATTGCTTTGCAATCTTACATGTAATATTATATACGAAGTGTATGTGTACCTCACACACACACTCCACCTCTCTCCTGAGCAAGCTAAGCACCAACGTGCATGATACCTAAATCCAAATGTGGGGGGGAAGGAGAGGAGCAGTCTAAAGACACACCCCTCCCTTGATAAATAATTATATGGCAGGTTTTGCTTACAAAATAGATGACAACACTATATACATGTATGCTGAACAATGACAGGTTAGCAGAGATGGATTGCATCACCATAGTGTGATCCACTAGTCTAGTACCCAGGCCATTAAATATGTCACAGTTGTGCCGTGGGTGGATTACAAGATGCTATGAACATGTACGAAGCAGAGTGGTGAAGTAATCCAACCACAGTTATGAAGGGCCAAGGTATTAGACGACCCAATGCTGGTGAGTGGATCTGGGCATGAGCAGCCAACCTGATGCAAGACAGACTAATTGATTTGATAAATATGTGTATAAAGTTTTTGTTGGGCAATACTGTTAAAAGTATGGCTTATAAAAAGCGACCCCCTTCTAAATGCGCTCCCCCATTAGTATGTATCATTGTCAGACCTACATTTTGGATCTGCCGCAAGCATGACATGGTTTATACATTGCAGTACACCATATCAAACCAATAGACTCTACATGTACATGTACATTCCTTTTGATGGCTTTAGCCCTTGAAATTGATGCTCGGTACTGTGTACATATGCCATTAATTAATGTGTAGATTTTTTTCTTTATCTTCAGGAAACATCTCCAAGTTTCCAACCCATAAAAGGGTCTACATGTATAAAGCTATACCAATGTCTATTGATACCTCATTGCCGTCATGTTTCAATGCCTTAGCTCTACCCTCCTCAGCCTGGTCATACAGGTAGGGAAGAGGAATGTTTAACCATATGTGCAAATACATGTACCCCCCCCCCCCCCCCCCCCCCCCCCCCGCAGGTTATGGGTAACAAGGCCGCCTACCCATGGACGTGGACATGGGTACCCAGACCATCCATGACTTAAGTCACCTGATGATATGATGTCACCTCCTCTAGCTTCTTCTGGCTCAGACTGCTCAACTCACTCCTCAGTCCTGAAATGATGACATCATTGGACTCCTGTAAGGGTGTGGAGAGATACATGTGTGGAATAGTTCCCCTGATATGATGATGAAATGAAATGACCTAAAGCACATATAAACACATGAAACATATGGGATCGTGGCAGCACATATTAACATGAGGGCAGTAACATGGTTAACAGAGGAATGTGGGGGTGTATTAGGTGTGGGTCACCAGGTGAACGTGGGGGCAGTAATGGTCCCCATGGAAACATGGTGATCACCATGGGAACATGGCAGCAGTGATGATCACCAAGGAAAGGCAGGGGCAAATTATTTAAAGGCTAACCAGGTCATTATAAGTTAATGTACATGGACATATTTTGATACCGTATGTACCTTCTTGCCAAATATCGCACGTCTATTGCAACTCACAGCAACATTGCCATTGACTAGTGCGAGCGCTGAGTGAAGCTTTTCAGTTTTGAAGCGACTTAAGACTTACCTCCGAACGACAATGGGAGAAGTATGCTTAAATGGCCTTGTTCATATGCATTTACAATATATATTCTCAACCAGTTGATGTTGAAGCGGTCGTGAATCACTTCACTACCTCAGGCTGTGCGAGGCGCTTAAGCTTCATTGTTTGTTGCACTGAATGGACGTAGTGTGTCACTAAAGCATGCATGCACATTTGTGTTGTTCTGTCATATTTTACAGATAAATTCATGCTTGCAATATCATAGTCGCATGCTGTGGAATACAATTTATAGCGTGGCTTGACGCGTTATGCCACCAAAAGCATATGGCAGAGCCCCAGACCCCGATTGGGGAGCTTACAACGCTCCCCTTGCTGACGAGGAACACCGCCTCCATCCCCCCCGCCCTCCATAGCCTTATTCCTACTGTAGGCCCGCCACTGCTGGTTAGAGAGCTAGCTTCTACCCCCCTAACTGCTTATGTTTGTGTTTAGTGTAATGTTACAATTTAATCTATGTACTTTGCAAAATATGAAGAAAGAAAATACTACATTAAGAAGGCAGATTAACAATCTAACATCTGAAAATGACGTTATATGAGCACTATTAGAAACAGAGAATTTGAATTGTATTAGTACTGTAGTTGGTAGTAAAAGAAATAGTATAGAATGTCGCAAATGTCGATACTGTACACATGCATCTCAAATGAAAAATTTCTAATGGACTAGATGTACATGTAGTGGATTCATAAGCATGTACATGTACAGATGTATACTATAGTACACATGCTTACATATACATGTACATATACATGTACATATGCATGTACATATACATGTATCTGTTTGGTCGTACCTTATGATTTCCACTTTTATCTTTCAGAGCTCCTGGGTCCAAGCCATCTGTAATGTCATTATATGTCAGTATGTTCATATCTCTATCACTGAGAACATTGGACTCACCATTGATTGGGTTAAATAGTACCTTGTTGTTCAGATTGTAGATGACATCTTGTAACAACGCCTGCATAAGACAATGCACAATAACGAGTAAACATGTATTTAGATATGTCAGATCCCATTGCCTTCTACAATGGCCTTTAGTGTATTTGAGCAAGTGCTCCTTAATGTGCATATGATTGTGTCATTAAAGCCGTTACATCAGCACTATAAATGTACCTCCAAATATGTACATGGTTACATGCAAATGTGATTTACAGAACATCCACGAAGGCAATGATTATACATGTTACACGCATGTGCTAGACCATTCACCATATTCTGGGTAATTTGTTTGTTCAAATCTTTCTGTATACTAACTTGTGCTAGCTTCATCCATGGCTGCATAATGAAATGGTCCATTTTTGTATTCAATTTTATGTCCATACCATGTACAGAACTAGAATACTAACCAATATTACCAAACTAATATTGTTGCTTAGTGGAGTAACATGCTACCATTCTTCTACATGCACACAACACTGCATAGTGCTCTTCTCTAAGGAATACATGTAGGTGTCTATTTTGCAACAAGTCTTCAGAAAAATTGCAGGTGTACCCCCAGATTGTATAAATACACCAGGGCTGGGGACAAGGCTAATAGCCAGTAGGAAGCCATGCAAACAAACTTAGTAGAAGTAGACACGTCTAAGTTTGTGTTGGCAAACGCATCCTTCATGGAACCCTTCAGTACTTGTGAACATAGGTTGGAACATGGAAACATTTATGAACTAAAGTATATATGGTTGAGTTTAGAAAGATGTAGATTATCTATCTATAAAAATACTTGAAAATAGTGCACAAACTGTTGAGAAATAATTGATTGTATACAAACTGTGCATTGTGTCATTGTACATTGTATAAACATACATGTATATACTTTTGTAATCTCAGTTCTAGAAGCTAATATCGATTTTTGTTTGCAAGTATCATTAACTAAAAGTATTTTGACATTGCACACTTCTTTGGTCAATGCAAAATTTATTCTGTGATTGACTAACAAACACCCAAACATCTGCTCATGGGTGTGCAATTACTCAGTGGATGTGTTGCCTACAATTATACAATTTGCCATGATTATTTCATGGAAGGAGGACGTGTTGCAGGCCCACAATTAACATTAACCTACCACATCAGGTTGTATTTTTTTGTTTTCAGAACTGTATTGAGAAGAAGCCATTTGTTTAATAGCACACATTAATAGTTCAGAGGTCAGTGAGCCTTCCTTTAACATCTTGACGATTTGTATCATCACATCTTCCATCCCAGACATGAGATCAGGTGATGGTTCATCAGACTTTTCTTCTGGTACAGTACTCTCTTTCTTCTCTCCTTCTGTTTCCATCTCTTCCTGTACATCCACTACGCCATATACTTTAGACAATTCATGACTATTTCTGAAGTAAGAAATGTGTTATATGAACATGTACATGTACATGTATTTTTTGATTAATGGTGATAACAGTAATACATAAACGTCTACTCTATCTACTTCAATATATGGAAGTCCAGCAAAATCACCCTTGTGATACTTCCAGGACAAGCAAAAGAAAAGTAATGCTTGCATTGAAATACATGTACATGTACAGTATATGGCTAATTATAAATTCAGTGCCTAATAATTTTATGATGGATAGTCCAATTTAGGATACGTAAGGATCGTTCGATAGAAGCTCTTTGGAGTTCACGGAAAACCAAAAAATTTGAAAACTTGAATAACCACCCAGAAGAATGATTTTGCTGGACACTGTCCCTATGGAACGCGTATGCTGCCAAAAATCGAGGAAAATGTATTACGGTTAAATAAAAATTTCGTGTAAAAATATAAATAATAAATAAATATATGGGACGGTGTCCAGCAAAATCACCCTTCTGGAGTTTAAATTTTATCACTATAAAAATTGTACGTTACACAAAGCAACATATCTTCACAACGGTTTTGTATTGTCTTTTCAAATTTCGTACACTTGTTCACACATCAGTTCTCTCTGTACAAACCGATTTTGGTGCTCTAGATATTTTCCATGCCATGGTTACAAAGGTCACTAACCCAATGGGTTAAGATTCCACATTTCTCCAGATACGAGTGACGATAACATGTCAAATTTGGAGTGTACATAGAAGGGTCCTGTAGCTATTGATTTATTTTCTTATCCGTTACGGAGATATGGATTTTCAAAGTAATTCGACATTTCGCGCCACTCACCCTATTCCAATATGCCATTATGTAATGGTCACGCCCTTTAAATTTGAAGTTAGGTATTGAACTCCGCTTTGATCGTTCTACGTTGGTATATAAGCGATCGTGCCTCGTACGCTATGTTTCAACATAAAACTGTATCGTACGTTCACATGTATCGCTTATGATGGATGCTGTGAATATTCATGGTAGTTTATATTGTGCACCCTTTTTCTATACATGTATCTGCTCAGTTTGTGGCATGTACATGTAAGCATGCACGTACCATGTCTTCTAATCATGGGGCCACCTCCTTCACCCTCTACAACTTCTACACTAGTCTGGGGACCAGATGATCTGCTTGCGACAGTCAGTTATCTGGTACACAAACTGCAGTACCTTTACTTAGTATGTCATATCTCTCTAGACCATTCATATTCACTGCCTTTCTTTCTATCTGACCTCCTCCTCCTCCTCTCCCTGCACCTCTTCATATCTTCCTTCATCCACCCATCCTCCTCCTCCCCTCCTCTTCCCTCCTCCTCCTCTCCTCCTCCCCTCCTCCTCCTCCCTCCTCGTCCTCCTCCTCCCCTCCTCTTCCTCCTTCTTTTACTCCCTCTCATTTTCCCTCCTACCTTCCTTCCTATTACACCTAACACCCCTCCTCCTCCTTTCTTTTGATTGCATCCACACCTCCCCTCCTCCTCCTCATCCTCCTACTTCTACCTTCCTACCGGTTGCATCCTCCCCTCCTCCTTTCTTTTTCCCCTTGCATCCACCCCCACCTTCTCCTCCCCCTCCTCTACCTCCTTCTCCTCCTCCTCTTCCTATCTTCCTTCATCCACCCATCCTCCTCCTCCCCCTCCTCCCCCATCCTCCCCTCCTCCTTCTCATCCTCCCTCCTCCTCACCTCCCCTTCTCCTTCTCTTACTCCCTCTCATTTTCCCTCCTACCTTCCTTCCAATTACACCTACCCCTCCCCCTCCTTTCTTTTGATTGCATTCAAACCTCCCCTCCTCCTCCTCATCCTCCTACTTCTATCTTCCTACCCATTGCATCCTCCCCTCCCCCCTCCTCCTTCCATTCTTCTTCCCGTTGCATCCACTCACCACCTTCTCCTCCATCTCCTCTACCTCCTCCTCCTCTTCATATCTTCCTTCATCCACCCATCCTCCTCCTCCCCTCCTCCTCTCCTCCCCCTCACCTCCCCTCCACCTCCCTCCCCTCCCCCTCCTCCTCCTATCTTCATCCACCCATCCTCCTCCCCTCCTCCTCTCCGTCTCCCCTCCTCCTCCTCTCCATCTCCCTTCCTCCTCCTCTCCGTCTCCCCTCCTCCTCCCTCCACCACCTCTCCTCCTCCCTCCTCCTCCCCTCCTCCTCCATCCTCCTCCCCTCCACCTCCCTCCTCCTTCCCTCCTCCTCCCTCCTCCTCCCTCCTCCTCCCCTCCTCCTCCCTCCTCCTCCCCTCCTCCTCCCACCTTTTCCCCTCCTCCTTCCCTCCTCCTCCCTCCTCCTCCCCTCCTCCCCTCCTCCCCTCCTCCCCTCCTCCCCTCCTCCCCTCCTCCCCTCCCCCCTCCTCCCCTCCTCCCCTCCCCTACTTCTACCTTCCCACCGGTTGCATCCTCCCTCCTCCTTCCATTATTTCCATTGCATCCACCCCCTACCTTCTCCTTCCCCTCCTCTACCTCTTTCTCCTCTTCTCCCTCCTCCTCTTCCTATCTTCCTTCATCTACCCATCCTCATCCTCCCCCCTCCTCCTCCTCCCTCCTCCTCCCCTCCCGTCCTCTTACTCCCTCTCATTTTTCCTTCTACCTTCCTTCCTATTTATTACACCTACCCCTCCCCCTCCTCCTTTCTTTTGATTGCATCCACACCTCCCTCTCTTCCTCCTCCTCCTTCTACCTTCCTACCTGTTGCATCCTCCCCTCCTCCCCCTCCATCCACCCATCCTCCTCCTCCTCTCCTCCCCCTCCCCTCGCCTCCTCTCCTCCTCCTCCCATCCTCCTCCCTCTCCCTCCCCTCCTCCTCCTCCTCCTCCCCTCCCCCTCCTCCTCTTACTCCCTCTCATTTTCCCTCCTACAATCCTTCCTATTACACCTACCCCTCCCCCTCATCCTTTCTTTTGAATGCATCCACGCCTCCCCCTCCTGCTCCTCATCCTCCTACTTCTACCTTCCTACCTGTTGCATCCTCCCCTCCTCCCCTCCTCCTCCTTCCATTCTTCCCGTTGCATCCACCCCACCTTCTCCTCCCACTCCTCTACCTCCTTCTCCTCCTGTCCCTCCTCCTCTTCCTATCTTTCTTCATCTACCCATCCTCCTCCTCCTCTCCTCCCCTCCTCCTCCCCTCCTCCTCCTCCTCCTCCTCCCTCCCCCTCCTCCTCCTCTTACTCCCTCTCCTTTTCCCTCCTACCTTCCTTCCTATTACACCTACCCCCCCCTCCTCCTTTCTTTTGATTGCATCCAAAAGAAGGAGGGGGTAGGTGTAATAGGAAGGAAGGTAGGAGGGAAATTGAGAAGGAGTAAAAGAAGGAGGAAGAGGAGGGGAGGAGGAGAAGGATGAGGGGTAGAGGAGAGGAGGAGGATGGGTGGAAGAAGGAAGATAGGAAGAGGTTGAGGGAGAGGAGGAGAAGGAGGAGGAGGTAAGATAGAAAGAAAGGCAGTGAATATGTGTAGAGAGATATGCCATTATGAGTAAAAGTACTGCAGTTTGTGTACCAGATAACTGACTGTCGCAAGCAAGCCATCTGGTCCCCAGACTAGTGTAGAGGGTGTAGAGGGTGAAGAAGGTGGCCCCATGATTAGAAGGCATGGTACATGCATGCTTACATGTACATGCCAGAAACTGAGCAGATATAGAAATAGGGTGCACAATATAAACTACCATGAATATTCACAGCATCCATCATAAGCGATACATATGAACGTACGATACTATTTAATGTTGAAAGATAGCGTAGGAGGTACGATCGCTTATATACCAACGTAGAACGATCATAGCGGGGTTCATTTACCTAACTTCAAATTTAAAGGGCGTGACCATTACATAATCGCATATTAATTGGGTTGCTAACGTGAGTGGCGCGAAATGTCGAATTACTTTGAAAATCCATATCTCCGTAACGGATAAGAAAAAACTTAACGATCTGCAGAAATCAATAGCTACAGGACCCTTCTATGTACACTCCAAATTTGACATATCATCGTCACTCGTATCTGGAGAAATGTGGAATCTTCACCCGTTCGGTTAGAGACCTTTGCAACCATGGCACGGAAAATATCTAGAGCACCAAAATCGGTTTGCACAGAGAGAACTGATGTATGAACAAGTGTACGAATATTGAAAAGAAAATATAAAACCGTTGTGAAGATATGTTGCTTTGCGTAACGTACAATTTTTATAGTGATAAAATTTAAACTCCAGAAGGGTGATTTTGCTGGACACCGTCCCATATATATAATTATATGGGTCAGTTCACGAGAAAATGAGCCTTCGCTATAATATTTTAAAGTTATAAAAATGACTCGCGTTTGAATCGCTATAACTTCGGAACGGTAAAGGCTATTGACTTACTATTTTCAACACTTCATACTACATCATTTCCCTCTGGTAGAATCGATTATGGGCTCTTGCACTAACTTCGTGCCAGTGTTACCGCGTCCGATACCCCTTGGGGTTCAAATCCGCCATATCTTTCTGCAGGAAAATTCAATTCACTCCTAGTTTGGTTTGTACGTAGAGGGATCCTGTACCTATTGATTTGTTCTGTTCGTTAATTTTCTCTTTATCCGTTACGGGGATACAACTGTGCAAAGTAATTGCATATTTCCCGGTCGTTTCGCGCCATTTATCTATTACGACTGGCATCGAGGATGTTAAATAACTATGTCTCCGCCCATCTATACACTATACAACAAGTACGCGCTTCTTGCAAACGTCTGGTACTGTTCCCCTTCTTGGCTTCTTCATCATAGCGAGCAGAAGCTAAAGATTCGTAATACGTGGGTTCAGCTGCCATCAGCCTGCGCAACACGGTACGTACTCTGTAGCGCATGCTCGTAGAAATCGAGCGTGTTGGCTCGGTCAAACTGCTTCGTTTATGCGTGCACAACGCTGCAGAGCATGAAAGTGCACAGTGTCTAGGGCTAGATTAATCTGAAACGCACCCTTCCTTTTTGACTTCTGCATACACACAGATATATATATCAAACATGCACCCCCGTTGTAGCTACATGTATTTACCAACATGTAGTACTCTCATTGGCCTACTAAAACCTCTTTCTTGTTTAATTTATCTTCAGTGGTGAACCAATTATATTTGGTTCTACAAAATAATATCCATACAAAATAAGATCCATAAGTCACACACATGCACACACTCACATTCATACACAACCTCAGATCAGAGGAATTGGTGTCATTTAATTCTGTCTAGTTTCTAATTGGTGATGTGCTTGGCATAGTTGATTTTTTGCCCAAAAGGGGTCAGGCGACTGTGGGTTTGCTGTCCCCCTACCCTTAGTGTGACTGGAACCAAGGTTACCAATTGGTCAGCCCACACCTTGACGCTGGTCAAGGTAAGGTGGTTAGGCCAGGGTAGAAGCCAAAAGGGTGCTACCTGCCATTGATGTATAAACAATAACACCTGTAGCAATACATTTATACCTACAGCCATGGTAAGCAACGCAGCTGGCATTTGGCTGAAGTGATTGCAGCCCACCTCTACCATCCTTTACACATACATGTGTGACCTGCAACCATACTAGGTGTCAATATATTGGGGACAGTGTGTTAGTTGGGGTATGACCGAAAGTGAGGAAATGAGTTAAATGGAGGCAAGGCTTTCCCAGACATTTAGGCTCAGGGTAGAATGAAAGTGAGGTTTTCCCAGAGGATACTCCAGGCTAGAATTTAGCTGGGAATTTAGTGTTGCCATGTGCACTTATACACACACATGCACACTCACACACACACACACACACACATACACACATACACACATACATGTGCACACACACACACCATGGGCAGTCAGTCATTCACGCATCAACATCAATGCTTTGCTATTGCAATTTATTTTATTTCCTAATTGTCGACCCACAAACATTAAACTGTTTTTAGCTGTCATCCTATTCATCACATGCTTCTCTTTTGTATTTCTATTGGAGCCGTACCTTTTTCTAAATTGTCTTGTGTATCAATGTGCACGTTTATGCATGCACACACAAGCACTAGCATACACTTGCAACTGCAGTCACATGTTTATTGTTTGTGTAAATTTGTGTTTCCTAGCTCTGGCAATTACCAACAGGTCTTCTTGTTGCCTTTTGCACTTTTAAACATACATGAATGCATGCACATGCACACACACACACACACATACACACACACACACACACACACATGCACACAAACCCACATTAAAATGCACGAACATTCATGTACACACACACAGGAGTCATGCTTCAATCACAAACATGTGCATATGTACACATAAAAATGGCTTTGGCAGTCATCCATCATACACACACACATGCACACACACACATACACAGAACTGGCCTCTGCTTTGTAAAATTATTATCTAATTTCCCTGTTGTCTCTTGTTGCTATGAGCACACTTACTAGATGTGAGCCTGCACTACAAGAATGTACACTTATGCATGCAGGCATGCATGCACAAACACACACACTCACTCACACAAACAAACAAACAAATAAACACACTCAAACACACTCAAACAAACAAACACACACACACATACACAAGTGCAAACCACCCACTCTCCATTCTGCTTGGTACACTCACAATTGTACCTCCACCATCACAGCCTGTTGGTCCATAATTCACCTCATATGCAATTTTGATTTTTTTCTTCTTCTGCTCCTGTTTGGCTTCCACTGATGCACCCATGGCTTCCACTAGATGCTCATGTCCCATCACCTACACTGGATGCTCATGTCGCATGATTCTAAGTACTAACTTGTCAGGTTGAGTAGCGCCAGCAGCTATGTAGGTGCACAACCATACACCATCACCCATAGCCGTTGAGGTTTTCAACATACAAGACATGTACATGTATCCAGGCTAAGAAGAATCTCCGATGCTATGGAGAGATAGTTTCTGAGCTGGCTTTCTGTGATTCCATTAATTGCCCTTCACTTTGACCCGTCCATGTCTGTGTGGACTCATCTCATGCCGTAGGTTGACTACCCCCACCATCATGATAAGCCTGCTAACCTCAATGGGCTAAGTGATTTCCATCACTTAAGCTCACCTCAGTGTATTGCTAGAAGCTTTGGTAAGGCTCATGGCTCTAGACCTGTCCACCACCTATCCAAACCCTTAACACTATACACAGCATGTATGCCCAGGCCACAAAGATCGAAAATATGCCTGTTTTATGACACCAATTATTATGATCTGGGGTGAGTGTTTCCACTTGTTGCTGAGTTCTATGTACAGAGGCACCAGCTATAGACTGGCCTCTGCTTCACCTCCTTACACGTAGCTAATGGAATTTCCAGATGTCATTTAGAGATTGATTGTGTGTGTGTGTGTGCGTGTGTGTGTGTGTGCGTGTGTGTGTGTGTGTGTGTGTGTGTGTGTGTGTGTGTGTGTGTGTGTGTGTGTGTGTGTGAGCCTGTGTGATACGTGTACTCTGGAAAAGGGCATACATGTATGGGTTGGAAGCCTTGCATACCTGGCAGTGAATATCAAGCCAAGAAGCCAAGAAGGGGAACTGAACCAGACGTTTGCAAGAAGCGAAACGCCGCGTACTTGTTGTATAGTGTATAGATGGGCGGAGACATAGTTATTTAACAGGAAGAATTGCATATTCATGTCCTCGATGCCAGTCGTAATAGATAAATGGCGCGAAACGACCGGGAAATATGCAATTACTTTGCACAGTTGTATCCCCGTAACGGATAAAGAGAAAATTAACGAACAGAACAAATCAATAGGTACAGGATCCCTCTACGTACAAACCAAACTAGGAGTGAATTGAATTTTCCTGCAGAAAGATATGGCGGATTTGAACCCCAAGGGGTATCGGACGCGGTAACACTGGCACTAAGTTAGTGCAAGAGCCCATAATCGATTTTACCAGAGGGAAATGATGTAGTATGAAGTGTTGAAAATAGAAAGTCAATAGCCTTTACCGTTCCGAAGTTATAGCGATTCAAACGCGAGTCATTTTTATAACTTTAAATATTATAGCGAAGGCTCATTTTCTCGTGAACTGACCCATATATATATATATATGGGACAGTGTCCAGCAGAATCACCCTTCTGGCTAGTTTTTCAAGTTTTCAAATTTTTTGATTTTTCTTGAACACCCCTGAGCTTCTGTCAAATGGTCCTTACGTATCCTAAATCGAACTATCCATCACAAAGTTATTAGGCACTGAATTTATAATTAGCCATACATTTCAATGCGAGCGTTTCTTTTCTTTTGCTTGTTCTGGAAATTTTGAAAAAGTACCATAAGCTAGGGTGATTTAGCTAGACACTGTCTCATATATATATATATATGGGACGGTGTCCAGCAGAATCACCCTTCTGGCTAGTTTTTCAAGTTTTCAAATTTTTTGATTTTCCTTGAACACCCATGAGCTTCTGTCAAATGGTCCTTACGCATCCTAAATCGGACTATCCATCACAAAGTTATTAGGCACTGAATTTATAATTAGCTATACATTTCAATGCGAGCGTTACTTTTCTTTTGCTTGTTCTGGAAATTTTGAAAAAGTACCATAAGGGTGATTTATCCCATACATATATATATGGGACAGGGTCTGAGAAAATGTCGTATCGCTATATAAATATGAAGTTATAAAAATGATTCTCTTTGAAATCGCTACATCTCCCGAACCGTAAATGTTATTTACTTCCTATTTTCAACACTTCATACTACATCATTTCTCTCTGGTAAAACAAATTTTGGGCTCTTGCATTAGCTTCGTGCCAGTGTTGCAACGTCCGATATCCTTGGGGTTCAAACTGGCCATATCTTTCGGAAGGACATCTCAATTAACTTCAAATTCGGTTTATATGCAGAGGGATCCTGTACCTATCGATGTGTCCTGTTCGTTAATTTTTACTTGATCCATTACGGAGATACAGCTGTGCAAAGTAATTGCACATTTCTCTTTCATTTCGCGCCATTAACCTATTACAACCTGGTTCCCGCTACTCCGAGCACATGAATATACAATAACCTCCCGTACCCATGCCACTACATGTACTGAAGTACCACCGTTAATTTACGTTCTTACAAACGTCAGTGGTTCTCTTCTACAACGAACAAGATTCGTTAAGCGATCAAAATGCGTGGGATTCAGCTACCATCACCATACAAAACACGGTACGTACTACCAGTACCGATACGCGCGCACAACAATATGTGTCCCTGTCGATTCGGTCATACTCTTTGGGTGCCACTCATTGGGCTATTCCATAAAATAATTGTACACCCCTACTGATGACGCATATCAAGGTATCCCCCCAGGACATAAAGCCTCTACACCATATCCCCCCAGGACATTTATTTTGGACCCCCTCTGGACACAACATTACCATTGAACTCCCTCTGGACACAACGTGATGTAGGACACCCCCCTAGGACATTACCATTGAACCCCCTCTGGACACATCCTGATGTAGGACACCCCTCTAGGACATTATCATTGAAACCCCTCCGGACAGATCTCACTGTGCGACACCCCTAGGACATTGCCATTGGACCCCCCTCTGGACACATCTCACTGCAATAGAACATCCCCCTATAGGACATTACCATTGGGCCCCCTGTGGACAACATTTTTAGTCATCAGTAGTTTTTTATTGTTTAATGTGTTACCATAATTATTATAATACACATATAATGCAATTGCCACTGCTGCAAGAGTACCATTCTAAAATCAAATCTGAAGTCACGATAGGACAGTGTTGTGCTATCACAATACTTCAGTACCATATAGTCACAGTAGCATGGCCATTATGTATTCTGAGGCTGTTTTATAAGATTATTTATGTGTGAAAGAATGATAAGCATGTATCATGCAATCAGAATAATCATATCTAATCCTCATTCTGTAAAAAAACCTCATTGAAGTTTGATAACCAGTGCAATCAAATCCCTGATGAATGCATGATGGCAGTAAATATTGCCATTATGAATACATGTACATACATGTATAGTATACAGGCAGTGGTCTTGACCTTACCTGGTGAGAAGGTGAAAAAAATCAAGATCATAGTCAACCATCACCTTTGTCTCCATCTCCACACTGTTTCCCACTGCAGCAGTCAACACTGGTGTATAATCTGTGTATGAACACAGAGAGGTAAATGTTAACATGCAGTTGACTGATAAAGACAATAAATTTAGGCTGAACATGTATAAGTAGGAGAATGGTTGTCCTTAACTACTGAAGGTTAAACTTTTGAATTAGCCGAGGCTTTTACAAAGCAACTGGGAGTGTCCACTCTGCAATGAAATGAAATCTTGAGAAGCCAATGGTATTAATGTACATGATCTGGATATGGACCATGCACCTGCCTGCAGATACATATATTAAACATGTACATGTACTAACCCTCCCCTCTGACCTCTAAAGTTCAACAACCAAAATAACCACCCAGACTTGTTTCCAGGCAGCATACATACACCTGAAGATAAGGGTACTGTACATGCACATGGGAGGTTAACCACCTAAATACTATTCTTTTACGGTGAGGAGTATACACTCAGTGGCGTATGCAGGATTTGGGAGGGGGGGTTTCCACAAGGGATCCCCACACATTCAGCAAGGGGGTATGGGGGAGCACTGTAAGCTCCCCCATCGGGGTCTGGGGCTCCGCCCCAGCCACTTTGCAACTTTCGCAATTTTTAAGTCACAAAACATAACATAATTGCGTAATAACAGATGCAATATATATGTATATAGATAGTCTAATAGATTGCAGAAACCAGGTGCTATTAGTGACTCTTGTTTAAATCGCTTAGCCATGACGCTACCCTCTAATTAACTTATTACGGCTAATATGTGCATATGCGTGCGCATTCTCAATGATTTCAGAAAAGGGATGGGGGGGGGGGGGGGGGGGGGGGGGGTTCCGGGCAATGCGGAAACCTGGCTGCCTATACGCCTGACACTTTCTTCTACTCCTAACAGCCATCTAGCATCAATGTGCACTCTTGATGAATATACATTTCTGGTGTGAATTATACATGTAGCTCCCAATCAATTTGTCTAACTGCCCTATCTTAGAGTTCAGCAAGTACAGTAGATGGAGTGTCACTATTCTCTTCTGAACTATCTACATCATAGTACGTCTTCAAAGACTCAGCTAAACCCTTGCATTTATTATGTAGTAATCCAAATAACTGCTAAACCCATAAAAAGTGCAGGTTCAAGAACTCTAAGATAAAGATGTACTGTATAGGTGAATGGTTTACATGTACAAGGTACATACCCACTTGAGCATGCAAGAGCAGGCCTTTGATCGGGCAAAGGAGGTATGTCTGCAGCACATGGCAAAGGTGTTGCCTTATACGACAGGCAAGATGAAGAACCTACATTTACATTTATGTTGTGATGAAGTTGGATGTAACTTCAAATTATTTACATGTGTATTACAAATTATACTAAGACATCGTAATAATACGGATAAGTCCTACACTATATCAAGAGTACAACCTATCACACAACTGCACTGCACAACTAAATATAAATATACCATGCAATTCTACTCAATATCGCTCTGGAGTTAGCCTTAACAAGTGACATATTCAGATGACCAGATAGGCCTGTAATCACCCTGGACATGGTCTGTTTAGTTCTGAAGCGGGCCAAACGTGAAAAGGTGTGCTGTGCTTCCATGCCCCATGCACCAGAGGCTTCAACTGCAAGAGACACACAGATCCATCCAAGTTCTTCACACTTTTGATCATTTTCTGAGTGTTTCCTGACTTCTTTGGTAATGAAAATGGAGTTAAGCGGTGAAATCACAGTTAAGTAAAGGGCGGCTGGTCTGCTGCAGTACCAATTCGGGACCAATATGTCAGCCGGTCTAGTGCGACTGTTGTCATGGCTCTGCACACTTCCAATTTCGCATAGAACATTTATGCCTGCACGACAAAACAACTCAGCCATCTAAAAAATGTTGTTTGAGACCATACATACTTTAGAGAGGGATTGGAAGCATATCGCGTGAGCCATTGAGCCTGTACGCGCACTCTGTGATCGGGCAAAGTGTTCAAAGCGTGGTTCCACTAACGTTTGTTTGGAACTTTTCATCCTCATTTTGGAAGGTACATGTATAATGTGTTGTTAACAACAAATGTTTTGCACTAGACGTGTATGAATTTTTAGTTTCATTATTTTCTGCTCGTGTTTGTGCTTGAAAAATAGGTGATTCTCCAAATGTTCAAAATATTTCTCTCCATTTTGCAAGGAGAGTTTGGTTTTAGGTTTGCTTTATCACCATCGGATTGCGAGTTACACTCTCGTATAGTAATGTAACGGATCCGCCATGTTCACGCCTGCGCAGTCTCATTCGCAGACTCTTCTAGAACATTACGATTATGCAATTGTTTGTATATAAGGACTTATTTTTGTATGCATGTGAGTCTGTACTTGTGCTAATCGCTATTATCTTGCTGCTGTGATTTGGCCACTTACATTGGCGTAGTCGGCAGGATGTCTGGGAAACCTTTGCTCCTGCCAGAAATATACAGCGGAGAGTCTCAATGTTGGAGCGACTGGATAGAGCACTTCGAAAGTGTAGCAGCATTGAACAAATGGGCCACTGAAGACGAGAAGCTGAAATGGCTTAAGGTAAGACTCGCTGGTAAGGCAAGGACAGCTTTCCAAAAGCTCCCAAGAAACGTGCGGGAGGAATACGGTGAGTGTTTGAAGGCTCTAAAGCAACGTTTTGAACCTGACAGCAAGAAGGAGCTCTATGTGGCAGAGCTTCACACACGCACGAGGCGTAAGGACGAAGACTGGGCCACCTTTGGTGATGCCCTTAAGGTGCTGGCAGACAAGGCGTACAGCGACTTAGAGGAAAAGGCTCGAGAGAGGTTAGCATTGACTCAATATCTTGCGCATATCGAGAACCCGCAGATAGCTTTTGGAGTGCGGCAAAAGCGGCCGGAAACGGTGGATGCTGCGGTGACCGCCACGATAGAACTGGAGTCCTACCTCGGGTCTACTAGTGGTGCGCAAAAGGGAAATATTGCAACAACTGCTGCCGCTGGCCCTGAAACATTGGCTGAGGCATTGGAGGTTCTAAACGACAGGCTACAGAAGTTGGAGGTTTTGGTGGTGAACAAGGCTGAATCTTCAAGTGCAGGTAAACCGATATCCCAGGGAACTACGCAAGGGCGAGGAGCTGAGAAAAAGAGACCTACGTGCTGGCACTGCGGGAGAAAAGGCCACATTGCACGAAATTGCTGGGAACGCCAGTCGCAACAGTCGCAGGGAAACTTCAACCCCTCGGAGGCACGGGCCAACCACGAGGGGAAGGACATGTGAAGGCCCAGAAAACGATGGTAACGGTACCAACTTTATCCGTATCTAGCGCTATCAGTTTTAGTGTGTCTGGCATGATAGGAGCTTGTCCTCTTGAACTTTTGGTAGACACTGGGGCTACTGTGTCATTGTTAAATGTAAACATGTGGAATAAAATCGACAGTACCAAGTTGTCCTTGGAACAATGGACTGGTAAAAAGCTTGTAGGTGTTAATGGTGCCCCACTGTTGGTTAAAGGATTGACAAGGGCTCAGGTGTGTATTGAAGGATTTGAGTTTGTTGGAAATTTTGTGGTGTCTGGTGAGCTTGTGGTCGATGCCATTTTAGGGTTAGATTTCCTACAACAGCATAACTGTGTAATTGATGTTGGGAAAAAGTTGCTTAAGTTCCCATCAGTTGATCTTTCAGTTGGTCTTCAGGATGCTGGTGGGTGTAAACAAGTGACACAGTTTGTTGGGGTGGTAACTATGCATGAAATAACTGTCCCGGCAGTAAGTGAAATGGAGATCATGGTGAAACCATTGTGCGATGTAGGAAGTGGTACATGGATGATTGAAAATAACCCAGCTGTGTCGTGTGGTGTCATGGTGGCAAGGGCTGTGATGTGCTCTAACAAGGAAACCTTTCCAATTCGTGTTCTTAATCCTCGTGACTCTAGCATTGTTTTGCAGAAAGGGGTGGAGCTAGCGAAGATGGAGTTAATTGAACAAGATCTTGTACAACTGAATGCTGCATCTGTTGGAAAATCATCTGGGAAGGAGTCGTCTGTGGACCAAGCAGAGCTTTGGAACCTGGTATTGGGGGCAGGGGACCAACTCGACCAGAATGAAAAAGAGATGTTGTTTTCATTGCTGATGGAGTATAAAGATGTTTTTTCTTTCAGGAGTAGTGACCTGGGCCATACATCTTTGTTGCATCATAGAATCAATACGGGCTCCAAAGGTCCCATCCAGTGTCCTCCCCGTCGGATCCCTCAAGCACGCAGAGAGGATGTACGTCGACTCCTTAGAGAAATGCTGGACAATGGAATAGTGGAGCCATCAGAAGGGCCATGGTCATCTCCCATTGTACTTGCGAAGAAAAAGGATGGAACATTGCGTTTTTGTGTGGATTACAGGAAGGTAAACACCATAACCAAAAGAGATGCTTATCCTTTACCCAGAATCGATGATACGCTGGGCACTTTGGGGGGATCCAAATTCTTCACTACAATGGATCTAGCCAGCGGATATTGGCAGGTGGAAATGGCCCCGGAGGATAGACCCAAGACAGCTTTTTCCACACCAGAGGGTTTATACCAGTTCAAGGTAATGCCTTTTGGGTTATGTAATGCGCCCGCCACATTCCAACGTCTGATGGATAGAGTGCTGGGCACCCTTAAGTGGTCAAGTTGTTTGGTATATTTTGACGACATAATTGTAGTGGGGAGCTCATTTGGTGATCATTTGCGACATATTGCTAGTGTCTTGATGAAGCTCCGGGAGGCGGGGCTGAAGCTTAAGCCTACAAAATGTAAATTTTTTCAAAAGCAGGTTGCCTTTTTGGGCCACATTGTGTCAGCTTGTGGAATTGCCACTGATCCAGCTAAAACGGAGGTGATTGCAAAATGGCCCACTCCGCAATCAAGAAAGGAAGTGCAGCAATTTTTGGGGTTAGCAAATTACTATCGAAGGTTTATAAAAAAACTTTGGGACTATTGCCAAGCCTCTTCATCGTTTAACGGAAAAGAACATAACTTTCCAATGGACTGATACCTGTCAACAGGCTTTTGATAACCTTCGTAAGTGTCTAATGACTTCCCCTATTCTTGCCCACCCAGATTGGTCAAAGAGCTTTATACTGGACACTGATGCAAGTGACTGTGGTATTGGTGCAGTATTATCACAGGTTAACAGTGATGGTTCCGAGTGTGTAATTGCGTATGCTAGCCGGTCCCTTAGCAGACAAGAACAGAGATATTGTGTTACAAGGAGAGAACTTTTGGCGGTGGTGGAATTTGTGAAACACTTCCGAGAGTACCTACTGGGTAGACGGTTCACATTAAGAACAGATCATGGCTCTCTAGTCTGGCTGAAAAACTTTAAAGAGCCTGAAGGACAATTAGCTCGTTGGCTAGAACGTCTTGAAGAATACGACTTTACAGTGGTTCATAGGCAAGGGTCACTACATAACAATGCAGATGCCCTGTCACGAATCCCCTGTAGACAGTGTGGACGCAGTAGTCATTCTAAGGGTGTACCTGAAGAATCGGCATTGGTGGGTGTAGTTAACAGTTTGCCTTTTCAGACATACACAGCTGAGCAAATGCGCCAGTTTCAATCTGTGGATCCCATCATTGGACCAGTTTACAATGCTGTTAGCCTAGGGGAGCTGCCATCTTCCGAAGAATTGAATACCTGGGGGAGGGAAAGTAAGTGGCTATTACAGCAATGGGATTCTCTAGTTTGGATAAAGGATTGTTGTGGAGAAAAGATTTGGAAGATGCAAACAAATCCCAGTTTATTTTGCCCTATGTCCTGCACGATGAAGTACTTAAAGACCTTCATGAGGGAGCTGCTGGGGGACATCTCGGTAAAGGGAAAATGTTATGGAGACTAAAGGAACGTTTGTATTGGCCTGGGTGTGGTGAGGATGTAGAGGAATGGTGCAAAAGGTGTGATATATGTGCAAGGAGGAAGTCTACCGCCCCAAAACGAAGGGCTGGCCTGCAGACACTTCGGGCCGGGTATCCTATGCAGACAGTCTGTGTGGACATCATGGGTCCCCTACCAGAAACCAACAGAGGTAGTAAGTATGTTTTAGTGGCAGCAGATTGTTTCACGAAATGGGTGGAGGTGTATGGCATTCCTAATCAAGAGGCCCTTACAGTTGCAGTGAAACTTGTTGACGAGATGTTTTGTCGTTTTTCTCCCCCGGAGCAGATTCATTCCGACCAAGGCCGTCAGTTTGAATCGGAGCTCATCAAGGAAATATGTAAACTGTTGCAGATTAAGAAATCTCACACTACACCTTACAGGCCACAAGGGAACGGGATGGTAGAGCGTTTTAACCGGACTTTGCTGGACATGCTGGCTACCGCAGTGGGAGACAACCCAGCTGATTGGGAGAACTATATTCACAAATTGTGTTTTGCATATAACACAAGTGTGCACTCTTCCACAGGTTATAGCCCATTCTTCCTGATGTTTGGGCGCCAAGCAGCTATTCCTGTGGACCTCATGTACCCTCTAAGGCGGGAGGAGGAGGATAAGGAACTTCCAGATTTTGTGCAGGAGCTAAAGAAAAGGTTGCAGGATGCATATGCAAGCGTGAGAGTGCACTGTCAGTCTACGCATCTCCGGCAGAAGGCTATTTATGACAGGAAGGCTCATGGGGAACAGTTGAAGGAAGGTGACTTGGTGTGGTTATTCTTACCAGCAGTGCCACGAGGTCAGTGCAGAAAGCTATTCCACCCATGGACAGGGCCATACACAGTGGTCAAGAAAATGGGCAGCTGCACATACAAGATCAAGAACCAGAGAGGAGGGAGATATCAAATTGTTCACTTTGATAGACTAAAGCCCTGCATGAAACAGAGCACTGAGGCTGATGTACATCCCACCCCAGTAGAACGATCAAAACGTGCTGTAGTGCCTCAACAGACAAGGGTTGATGCTAATTCTCGCGAAAATGATGAGGACCTTCTGTTATCAGATGATGATGTTGAAGAAGGTGAGCATGAAGACCTTCCAGTGGACATCCCTGCTGGTCCTGCAGTAGAAGAAGCTCATGGAGAGCAGCACCCACCGCCTGCTGCACAAGAAGCACCTGAAGCAGAACGTCGCTATCCGATCCGTCAGAGGCGTGCCCCCGATCGCTATGGCCCCTACATCCAACATTAAAAAAGAAGGGGAGCAATGTAACGGATCCGCCATGTTCACGCCTGCGCAGTCTCATTCGCAGACTCTTCTAGAACATTACGATTATGCAATTGTTTGTATATAAGGACTTATTTTTGTATGCATGTGAGTCTGTACTTGTGCTAATCGCTATTATCTTGCTGCTGTGATTTGGCCACTTACAGTAAGAAGATATTTACTTCATACATGTACCTGTCTCTGTGCAATCCTACAGGTAAGTGTTTGTAACGAAAATTGTGTGGGCAGTGACTGCTCCACCGAAAAAAACTGTTTGGTTTTCTAAAATTGCTGCCACTAAAGGTAATGTGTGTTTTCTTCACTTGTACTATATAGTGTACTCACGAGGATTCACGTTGAACTCAGGGAATAAGAAGGTTTAGAAAGATGTGGGTTTGATACAATGTATTAGATTTCTCTCTAAAGTATCTATGTTGAGACTTGTGGGAGTAAAACTAACTTGCAGCAGTCTCCTTTGTCCATGAATGAGGAACATGAACCATTGTGGAAAGAAATGTACAGCTCACAACAAGAAAGAGAAGAAACATGTGCAAGCTTGTTTTGCATAACTGCAGTAGTATGCTTTTCTGTAGCAACCGTTTTGTGCAAAATATTAATATCCAATGACAAGTCAAGGAAAAGTAATATAAAGTGATTACTAACCATCCCAACCCTATATCAGCACTTAACACCCTCGGTACGATATGTTGACGGCACGGAGAGAACCCGATAATTACAATGCACTTACACAATCCTGGCACCCAACTCAACCGTATAGGGATGAATTTGCCATCACTACAGTATGTATGGTTTACCTGTAACAATGCAACCACGACTACATACCGTAACAGGAAAATTACAATATGTAGTCGTGGTATACATTTCATGTCGGTTGAAAGAATTGGATTACACAGGAAATAAGCTCCCTTCTACATGGGACATTAAATGGTGATAGGTGGAATAGGGGTGGCCACGTGGAAGGAGATTTATAATGGACGTTAAGGGTTACTGAGCCATTCTAAGCATTCTAAACGCACGTTGTGTGTCCTGCAATTTTTTCTTCCTTATTTCTTTATTTCTGTACTATCAGGAGAGCCATCGACCACTACAGGAGGCGTGATCGACCCGACTATTAATCCGTTGGGTTCTATCCTGGCCGCAATTACTAATTCCCAGCGTGAGACACACCAGCAGCGGGAGGAGTACCGAGTGGCGCAGGAGGAGGCTGCAGAGAAGGGCTAGCAGGAAGGCGGAGAGGCTATACCGCTTTCAAAAAAAAGTCCATGAGGAGCAGGCCACTTTCAAGGACAGTTTGGGGGACCATCTGATTGAGGCGGAATCGCAGCTGTTGCGGGCGGCCAGGCTGCTAGATAAAGGTTCTGCCAAACAAGCCTTGGAAAAGGCCAAGCAAAGCCTAGCTCAAGCAAGATCTGTAGGCTGCAAGAACATAGACTCAGCTTGGGAATCAGAAGGATCCCATGTTGCCAGAGCTGGCAAGGGCGGTCCCCGAGACATTGCTATAAGCGGAAAGGCAGACAGTACTGCTAAGAAGTACGCTGGCACGTTCCAGAGATGCATGGAAGCTATAGACGGAGGCAAGGCAGGAGGTCCCGAGTTTGGCAGGAGGATCATGTCGTTCTCTACCTGAAACATCTGAGTCAGTCGGTGCAGTCAAAAGCAGCAATAGAGAAGGCAGTAAATGTGCTGTCATGGCTGCATCAGGTGGCTGGGCTACAGTCGGTGAGTGGTCTACCTTTGGTGCAGGCGGCACTGGCAGGGCACAGGTGAACCAAAAGTGTGAAAGGAGCCTGTGACAGCGGAAATGTTAAAAGCCATGGGGGATACTGCAGGACCTGAGCCGTCATTGTCCGAGGTCAGGTTGCTTGCTGTGTGCCTCTTAGCGTTTGCTAGGTTCTTGAGGTGTGAGGAGTTGCTGAAGCTGGTATGTGCAGATGTGCAGTTTAATCAGGAGGGGTTGGTGCTGAGCATAAAGTCCAGTAAAACAGATCAGTTTAGGGAGGGTGCCTCCCTGGTAGTGGCTAGGACGGGTGCAAGTACATGCCAGGTGGAGATGATGGAGCGTTATTTTCATATGGGTCGCCTGAGTGTGGAATCTCATGAGAGGGTGCTTTGTGCTGTTGTGCACACCAAGGAAGGGGAGAGGTTGCGTAAATCAGGTGCACTGAGCTACTCCAGGCTGAGGGAGTTGCTGCTGGAGAAGATTTCTCAGCTGGATATGGATACACAAATGTTGTTTGGTATGCATAGTTTAAGTGCGGTGCCACGGCTGCTACTAATGCTGCTGTGCCTGATCGCCTATTTAAGGGGCACGGCAGACGGAGGTCTGAATCAGCCAAGGATGGCTATGTCAAGGCCTAGGTAGAGAAGCAGTTTTTCTAAGAATCTAGAGATATAATAGCTTGCTCTGTCTTTGTATGCCTATGTTGGGTGTTGTGCTGCTGACTTGGTGTGCAAATAGATGCTGGCACCAAAGTGATGGTCATTAGGGTACCAATAACCATGTATGGCATGTGAAGGGAGATATATTTCATGTCAGTTGAAAGAATTTAATTAGGCTCCCTTCGAAATGGGTGATAGGTGGAAAGGGGTGGCTACGTGGAAGGAGATTTATAAGGGACGTTAAGGGTTACTGAGTCATTCTAAGCATTCTAAACGCACGCTGTGTGTCCTGCAAATTTTTCTTCATGACATTGTTGAGTCCAAACAGGCTGATCCTTGACTGATGATAGCTGACGATGGACAATCCAAGTGTGTTGTGTGTTGTGTGAGCAGTATAGTTAGAAGGTAGGCTTTTGCCCCAGCAGGTGGTTTTCCCAGTTTTCCACGGGGTTTTTCTGAGGGCTAGGTTTGGCTCACCTACCCTGATAGGTTTTATTTATGGCCACTGCTCAGGTGTGTGTTGTATGTGTATGTGGGGAACTTTGGTGCTATTGGAAACACCACGCAGTGCGAAGTGGAGAAGGGGAAGAGTGCTGTGCAGAAGAAGAGATGGAATAAGATGATCAGACGATCAAATGTGTGTGCTATTCTATGTTGGGTGTTGTGATGCTGACTTGGCGTGCAAATAGATGCTGGCACCAAAGTGATGGTCATTAGGGGAGGGGGAGGGTACCAATAAACATGTATGGCATGTGAAGGGAGGGGCAAAAAAATTTGGTTGTGAATCACAACCAAAAATTTTCGCTCTTGTTATTGGCAAACATACGGTTACGGATAAGAAAATTTATCCGCTACGGATCCGATAAGCGTTACAGGATGTGATGACTAAATGAAACTTGTGGCGGGATGTAATACATTGTGATAAGTTCCGTTAAAACATCCGTATCATTACGATAAAAAATCCGTATCATTTTTTATTTCTTTTAAGTACCGATTATCCAATTTCTCGCAACTCTACTCAACAAATTAAGTGGGCGCGGCAAATGATGTTAATAATAAGATTTTTAGTGTTCGTTAAAAAATAATATACAATACTATTATTATTTTGTGTTCGCCATTTTGTAGGGAGAGCGTAGTAGAGCGTGCTAGACCCAGCAGTCTGATAGCGGCAGTAGGACGCAGGATGAGGTGCTGTTCCAGAATCAAGGAATCGGAATTCTGACACCATCTTATCATGGTTCCGATGCACACAAACAAACCATAGTCCCCATCCCCAAATGTGACAGTGCGCCGATATTTGAGGGTAAGCCGAGCGCATGGTGTTCCAGTTTTATTATATCAGATTGGATACGTTACAAGTTGGCTGCCATAAAACCGCCTGCATAGGTGTGAGTGGGTGTATTGAAATATACTAGCTCGAAGAATCAGTCGTGCAGTAGGTAAGTCGTTATAGCGCGGATGTGATTGGGGAGTCGGGTTTATCTTCATTCCAGACCGCCTTTATTTCAGGCAACACAGATGGCCGGTACGGCCGGTGTGCGGGACAGGAACCAGCGCTCAGCAAACCAACTCTAACCAACTCTCAGGTACGCCACTGTCTACATCCCAATTCCAGTATAGAATCGCCCAGCATAGTTTTGATCCCTTCCATCGTACTTAGCCGGTTTGGATTTGGATATGGTTGTGTAACTGTTGACGTATAGCTAGAAGAGGAAAGCTATGCAGTTGGTAAGCCTCTGTAACATGCGTTTGTCAGGAGATTCAATTTCAATTCATTTCAGAATGAGGTAGCTCCCGTAATTGCATCTCTCATTGTACTAATCAGGCCTGGGGTGTTGGCCTACTGAAAGAAATATGAAGCCCAATTGCACTGCTCATGCATTTGGTAAGCCGCTGATAATATATACATATAGCGTCTGGAAAGTTGGGTTTACCTTTGGCGCTCAGACACCACCTCTGCACTGCAACTGTCTCTCAACTCAGCTTGTATGTGATAAGGAGACCTCTGGTCACATGGCTGCAAGTGATAAGGAGACCTCTGGTTGCATAGCTGCATGTGATCCCACAAGTTGCCTCATCCCCAACCCACAACATAAGTTGCCTCAGGGTTGGCTTTGTCCCTAGTGTGTATCCCCTGTCCTAACAGGCATGTCGTCGTGTTAATTAGACACTAAACTCTGAGCAGGTGAACGTCACATGCATCAGCAGAAGACCATCACAAGAACTTACATCCCTATAATTGTAGGCATTGAGCTCATGTGGCAGTGGCATTGGTTACATGGTCTGTTCTTTTGCAGATACAGTTCCAAATAATGTCAGTGGGACGTTGTTACTTTTTCCCCTATTTTACATCTTTCTATATTTGTAGCTACAGTAAGCTAGCTGTTCCTGCACGTGTGAAACTTAGAAAATGGACTTTTGTTTGTGCCCTGTGGGTGCGCTTTGTTTTAGAATATAAAAACGTTTAATTTAAACCTAAAAGGGGCTCTAAAAGCGACCATCACGGGCCGATTTATGGCAAAACGTCTGTTACGGATCCGTTACGGATTTGTTACGGATCAGATATCTATTTGTGCCAGATCCGTAACTACAATCAGCTACACCTCATTTGACAAATCGACTGCTATGGGATGTGATTAGTGCCAAAAGTCGGTCACGCCAAGCGCAACGACAGATGACGCAGCGTAGCAATTGACATGCAGCGCAACGACCGATGACGCACGCAGCAATCTCGTGCCCAGAAATCATATGTGTATCGAACATCGATATGCTGAGAAAAACATTATTTCATGGTGGTCGGGCTGGCTGACATGGTCGTATACAGCTAAGTACAGAAAAAAAATAGGCGTAAAAGAATATATAAAAGAATATATGGAGCCTTACAGCATTCTATGAACGCTACCAGTAACTGCATGGGAGGCCTTAACTGGCCCAGGGCCGCCAAGAGCCAGCCCGGGCCCGGGGCAAATTTTTTCTCGGGCCCCTAGCCTAATGAATCTCATCAATCTCATTAAACCTTTAAACGCTATCACTTACATCAAACCAGAGGCGTATCCAGGGGGGGGGGGGGGGTTGGGGTTTGCAACCCCCCTTTCATATAAGGTACCGCCCCCTCTTCTGCTAAATAGCCCCCTCCCCGCTTTTTGCATCGGGCCTGAAGCGCCGAACAGCACCCCCCCCCCCGCATTTCGTATCGCGGGTCTCAACCCCCCATTTTGGAAAATCCTGTATCCGCCCCTGCAAACCCATGTTGTTTTAGCGTATTCTGCCTTTGACCCCTTTAGCACGCATTGCCTTTTCCCTTCTTTTCTGGGCGCCTGATTTGTGATGGTAGCCCATTCTTGCCGCTCGTTAAACAGAAAGTGTAAACCAAGACCAGCGGCGGCGGAAGGTATATAAGATTGGGGGGGCTCTAAAAGCGAGGATAATTAAATTCATGACTTTAAAGAGAGCATTTGTTCACAGTATTCCTTTTGTCTGCCGGGGGCGGGAGGAGTAAGAACCCCCCAACCCATTATGATCTATCTGTACTGTTAGCATTTGGCATACAGCTAACAATCAATCGGGACAGCCTTCGCTTCACATTGTCAAGAACGCTAATGGGAGGGGGGGAGGGAGGTGTGCCCTCCCGCCCGAATTGTGTAAGCTTTCGATGCCCTAATTATATTTATGCACTAAAAAACTCTTACGATTCAAGAAAACTAGCTCTATGAATATTATTAGTTGAGAGGGGGCCCCCCTTTTCCCCATCGAGCGGTCGTCTACGGTGACTTTTCTGGATGTCATTATATAAATGCGTGGGCACAGGCGAACGGTAACGGTATACGCGAGCAATCTCGCGGGCAGGGAATAACAATTGTACTATACCGGTTATTGTTTAGGAGGGGCTGAGCCCCCCCTATGTCATTATTGGGGGGGCTCGAGACCCTCCAGCCCCCCCCCCCCTTCCGCCGCCACTGAATGAAGACGCTGATTGGTTACAACGATCTGGGCCCCAAAACTAATTAGCAACTAAGCCATTCATTATCGACCAGGCCTGAGGGGGCGTGCCTAGTGACTAAAAAAAGGCGTGGCTCTAAAGGCCCGGGCCCCATTGAGGCCCGGGCCCGGGGATTTTGCCCCCCCCCCCCCCCCCCCCCCCCCTCATTGGGGCTGAACTGGCCACTCCCGCTACAGGTCATAACAAAGAGATACTAATAATGTGCATCAAACAGAATAATCCACGTCTGTGAATTATTCTATTTGATGCACATCCATGTATTTGTAGTTCTTTTCGAGAGGCAACCCATGGTGATGTTTAATTTGTGGTGATCGATGTTGTGGTTACAGTATTATTATTTGGCACTCAGGCAGTGCCATAGTTACATTGTGCATATTAAGTATTACTGCTCAACTTGGCATCTCAGAATTTCGTACCCAGGATTTATGCGTGATTTATACGTTGTGTTGTGAACTGGTAGAAGTATCAGTTATCTTACATGTAAGAAGAAAGGTGGGGGGGGGGGGGGGGGTATAATTTGGCGTGTCTATTGGCTGGGAGGTGGGGGGGGGGGGGGGAGGCCAGGCCCGTAGCCATAGAGGGTGCTTTGGGTGCTGAAGCACCCTCTCGCCGGCCACTTTGAATACGTTATTAATGTTAAATTATGCAAATTGAAAGTCCACTATGCGCGTGTACGTTCGTATGTACGTACGATGCGTACATAAATTAACTGTCACCAATAATTATAATTTTAAAATTTTTTGTTCAATGTTAGTTTTCAGCTACTATCAACTAGTTATCTCATTTTGCTTGCGCGTCTTTAGTATTGGCTTAGTTCGTTCGGTTCCGTTGATCGGGATACACTAACGGTTCCTGTACGCAGAAAGCTGCCAACGTCAGGTAACGGGTATGCATGTACATGTATCTTGTCTGTTTTACTTGTAAATTTAACAGCATTACTAAAGGCTAGCTGGTCGATCCGTTTAATAATAATGGGCCGTCGAGAGCAGCGGGAAAGGGAGAGGAAAAGAGCTGCTGTAGCCCAATTTCCTACCCGGTCCCTCGAAGAAAAAAACATGCACAGCTGCAATCACTTCACCTGGTATCGGGCCAGAGCCTGCAATTCCACTTGCAAATGTGGCAGCCACCAACAACGAAGACACAATATGTCCTTATTGTTTTTCATCTTATTGGATGGAATGCAAACACTGCCTGGTGTGTCTGGAGTTGGATTAGCAATTGAAAGGTCTCAGTTATGACTCTCATGTCCAAGAATGCATCTTTCTTCAGGTCATTCATGGAGGACTCAGTTGCATATGAAAGCATACTCCATCATACTGTCAGCACCTGCAGCTAGCTCCTGTACTGTGTGGAGAACTGCGTGAGAGACATCAACGTTTTCAAGTTGCATGTCCTTGATGTTTACAGGGACCCACTTCACAAAATACACACTCGCCAACGGTAGATCAAGACAAGAATACTTATTTATTTATTTTGGAGGGAGTTGAGGGGGGGGGGAGGGGGGGGGGGGAGATGGTAATTGATGCACGATGTGGGGCTCAGTAAAGTCATTTCCAGCGTGCATAGTAGTATATAAAACTCAAAGACCTGCCTTCGTTTTTAATTGGAGAGAACATACAACCATAACCGTGATACTGAAAATAATATTTTTTCCAAGCCTTTATAAAATAGTTGCAATACCCTATCATGCTAATGTTCATATCAACACTAAACTCCTGTGTATCGTATGTCTTAATCCAGACCCAAATAAAGGGCCAATACTTCTGTTGATCAGATTTCAGATGCATGTTTTAGTGCTAGTAATGAAGCTGGTGGTATTACCAAAATATTAAATGTAATTCATACTTGGCTGTACAGGTAAAATTAGACGTTAGGCTCCCTCAGAAATTATCACGAGGAAAGCTCATTCAGGGGGGAGTCAGGAACTCCTTTATAAAACACCTGAGAATACGACAATATGCTTCTGGAAATAAAGAGTTGTCTGCTGAAGTATTATGGACAATTAATGTGGTCCAAAAGTGCTGGCCCAGTATTATAAGCTAGCTTAGCACTTTTTTTGTACATTCACACGTACTATATATAGGATTTTTGTCTGATTTTTTGTCAATTTAAAGTCACTCATGTTCATGACTCAGATTATATTGTTGAAACCACATTTCTACTACCTAACGTTAGTTAAACTTAAATATTCTGCCCCCCTCCTCCTCCGTGCTGGCCATGCAGATTATTATCCAACTCCTCCTGCCCAGATCACATCAAATATATCCAGAATGAATGAAGTGCTTTTGATCAACCCCACAGCGGGAAAAAAGTTTTTTCTTTAATTTCAGAATTCCCATAGTTTAGGTTTCCGAAAAATTAACTTCTTGTCAATATTATTAACCTGTGATTTAATTGCATGATACTTTCTTCCTGAAAGTGATTAGTATTATATGAAAAGTACAGAATGTTATTAAATTACTGTAAAATAATAATGATTTTTCGCTGATGTGGAACACTCTGCATTATGGTGCAATATAGTCCACCAGGTAATGAATGCTTTGAGATAAATAATTATCTAACACATCACTCAGAATGCATACCAGATAGATATTAAGAGGCAGGCAACAATACTAAACACCATGGTAATGAATTGAACTTGTAACACAATATTTTTCATGCCAATTCCATCGCAATTTTCACAAATCAGGTTTTTAAGGCATATGTGTACGATGAATGAAGTGTTTTTATATATCTTCCCATGAATGGTCATGAATGATAATCTGTTTGTTTCAGGTTTGGACAATAACATTTTTTCTTTAGTGTGTGTGTGTGTGGAGGGGGGTGTTGGGTGTCCCCCCCCCCCACTTTGTACAATGATGCTTTCACAATTTTCATACTGTGCCGTGTGATACTACATTTGTTGAGTTTTATTTTTAAAAAGCCCTTCAAAACAAGAAATCACATGCAATGGCGAATTATTGTACCTCTTATTTCCTTGTGCGGGATATTACTTTTATAGGGTTTGCGTGCTAATCAACAGGAGAAAAGCCGTGTTTGATGTCCTTCAAACCCCTGACCACTTTCTACTTCAACATGAGGACCCAGGGTAGTCCATTGGCAAGATTCTAAAAGGAAATCCCTAACTCTAATGTGACATCTCTCTGTACTTGAATAAATTAAGGATCCAAACCATATTGTACCAGTCAGCAACCCAATGTTTACAGCACCAAGGACTCATGCAGAAGTTCAACATATAATCACATATGATGTACGAATACTCAGCCGGGTTGATACGAAATATTGCACATGGAATTATAGGTGCCAGCAGGGGGGAATCTTCTCTTGATTATAGAATTTCTACTGTGTTATGATATATGTACCTGCAATTAACCAATCAGAATGTGCAAATTGTGTCTAGCTGTTGTCTAATTAGAGTTATAACCTACTTATAAATCATTGTAGAACAGTGGTGGAGGTACAGATCCGAGAAATGCACCTATTAATAACTCTCACCTATTAATAACTCTCCTCCTTGACCTTAAATTGATAATTGTTGTGACTCTACATGTACCTTTTAAATGGCACAGTACAGAAGTGCATTAAAAATGATTCTCAATCCACAAGTGAATACTAGTGGATATACAACTTTATATTGCCCAACATCATAGTGCTTGAATAAATGCAGGCCGGGGAAACTGGGCATTGAGTGCACTCATGGATGATCTACAAGGCAGGCACATGCATGCTACAAAGGTATGCATGATATATCACCTATCCAAATAATGCATGGCAAAAATGGGATTTTACATACATAGTGAGATGATAATCATGTGTAACCCATCAAATTAAAACTGGTTCATTAAAAAGTGGGGTTACAGTCAGAACTGACATGTGTTGTCTTTCACTAAATCATTTGTTTGTACTTTCCATTCGGTTTAGGGCTCTAAGCTTTGAGAAAATATGAGAGTGATTATAGCCTCCAACTGGGTACAACACTTTTGCAGCAGGGTGAGGTTAATAAAGTCGATATTCATCCAAATCCCAAACCTAGCTACTTTGAAAAAGGGAACAAGTACTGTTGGTTGCTCACATAGCAAAATTTGGCAAGCAGAACAAAGTTGATGACAGTAGAAATGCCAGGAGCAGGAGTATATTAAGGTTACCCAGCACACACACTCACCATCCTACACCCACTAACATTCACTGCATGAGTACATGTTCCACGGATCCACAAATCAAATTCAGTGACGCTGTTATGTTTCATATACGATCATACTTGCACCATCTACATCCCATCACATTCTCACAAATTGTCACACGCACACACAAACACCATGCTTAACACATGCAACACATTATAATTCGCACCACACACACTTGGCATGTTCATCCCTCCACAATAGTGCGCTCACATTCACTGAGAAGGATGCACAGAGAGGATGTCGGTGTATAATATATGACTGCATTATATGGACTATGCGCATGCGCAATGATGTATATGGGGCAGTGCAAGAGAAAACTGGACTTATGTGATTTTTAACATTTCTTCAATTCATTTTGCAGTATCTTTGCGAACTTTAAAGCTCTGTCCTTCAAACTTACTACATATATTACCGGACCATTTTACTACTGCATTTTGTTGTTGAATGTTTTTTATTTACTCCCTGAGGGGTCCTCATGATTAAACAACCAGAACAGTTAGATTTCAATGGATCTCGATGAAAGAATGCCTTTTTGCGTTCAAATTTGCAGCACATTTACATCACTGCACCCGCTATTCTTTCCGCCTTTTCGTTTGTGATGTGATGAGCGGTTACAAAACTGCGGCGTTTGAAAGTTTTCGTTCATTTGTCTTCCGATTGCTCCGCCATTGTGCCGTCATTGCTATTTTAACCCCGTGACTACGAGACACTGCCCATCAAGTGCCGCACCCTCCCTCGAATCGATAGCCCAGGCCATCCGGAGGTGGACCTCGCATTTTGCAAGTTGCTTGTCACGTGAGCATCACTAGGTTACACCGGTCTGCGTCTCCATCAGTTGCATAAACAAGTTGGGAGTTTACGGTGGCGCGTGACGACATGAAAACGTCGAATTGATCGAGCCTATGTGATCGAAAGGCTAAGATAACGTGCGTAAGCTCAAACCCTTTTGCAATCACGTATTGTAGTTGAGCTTGTATGGTTGTTCATTTCTACGTGGGTAATTCGTTTTTTTTTTTTCTCGGACACAGGCCCCACGTGCTGTTGATCGTGTATTTGTGACTGAGATATAATCGCTACACGTCATCCTACTTAAACTCGACCGCGCAGCGTTTGTGTTCACTGCAATGCATACATTAAGACGATTTGGTATGGTACGTTACCCTAGTAGTTTACACCCATGCCAGTTTAAAATCCGGTATTATGGAGACTGTTGCCTGTGAGCAGCAAAGTGATGACCAATCAGTTTACACCACTGATGGCATAACATACACTATGCCAGTATTACCTGGCCACAATGGTGCTGTTGATACGTAGTCCCTCACTACAAGTCGCACACAAAATAACTGTGTGCACACACTCCCACACAAAAATATTCTTGGGGTAAGCAGTATGCAGTGTGTCCCTTAATATGGCTTGCTTGCATTCAGACTTCATACCACTCGTGTATACTTGCTCCTATTAGATGCACTTGTATGTGTTGCCTGTGTCTGCAACTGTGGCTCATTACATTAATAGATGGTCACAACATTTATACAAGCTAAGCACACCTAAACGAGTAGAATCACACAGGTATGCACGCATTCATGGTAAAGGCACATCGCTTACATTCACATGCAGGACACTAGACAGACCACAAAGCCTTAGCCTCTTGTTCTATCCCTGTAAAGAGTTAAGGAACCAGTCTCAAAAATTTCTAAATACTGTTGCTGGGAGACATCCAATTCTAAGTCACATGCCATGCTCATACTGGTATCATAGCAGATCCCACCCCCAGACAAAATATCCAAAAGCGAAATAAATATGTCCCCCTCTTTGATAAAATGTCCTCCTTTTTCCCATCCGTTCAAAGAACCTGTGTATGCATGTGAGTGTACATGTGCATGCATGCATGTGTGTGTATGTTTGCTTTCATTTATGGGTCTACGTAGTCAATGTACACACAATTGTGTATACAAGATTTCCAATGTGTTGAAGGCATAAATTTTGGGGGTCTGAGTATTGTCAACATGGCCATATAATACTGGCATAGTGTATGTTATGCCATCAGTGGTGTAAACTGATTGGTCATCGCTTTGCTGCTCAGTATCCATAATACCGGATTTTAAACTGGCATGGGTGTAAACTACTAGGGTAACGTACCATTCCTAATTATCTTCATGTATACCTTGCACAGGGGTGGATACAGAAGGAGGAGGTGTTGGGTTGGGAGTTGCAAACTCCCCTTTCATATAAGGTACCTCCCCCTCTTCTTCTAAGCAGCCCCCCCCCCCCCCCCCCCCCCTTCACTTTTTGTATCGGGCCTGAAGCGGACAGCACCCCCCCCCCACACACACACACACACCCCACACCCTGCTTTTCATATCGTGGGTCTCAACCCCCCCTTTTGGAAAGTTCTATATCCGCCCCTGCAGTTGCAGAAAACACAAATGCTGCACCGGTCGATCGCGAGTTTAAGTAGGATGACGTGTAGCGTTTATATCTCAGTCACAAATACACAATCAACAGCACGTGGGGCCTGTGTCCGAGAAAAAAAAAAACGAATCACCCTCGTAGAAATGAACAACCATACAAGCTCAACTAAAATATGTGATTGCAAAAGGGTTTGAGCTTACGCACGTTATCTTAGCCTTTGGATCACATAGGCTCGATCAATTTGACGTTTTCATGTCGCCACGCGCCACCGTAAACTCCCAACTTGTTTATGCAACTGATGGAGACGCAGACCGGTGTAACCTAGTGATGCTCACGTGACAAGCAACTTGCAAAATGCGAGGTCCACCTCCGGATGGCCTGGGCTATCAATTCGAGGGAGGGTGGGGCACTTGATGGGTAGTGTCTCGTAGTCACGGGGTTAAAATAGCAATGACGGCACAATGGCGGAGCAATCGGAAGACAAATGAACGAAAACTTTCAAACGCCGCAGTTTTGTAACCGCTCATCACATCTCAAACGAAAAGGTGGAAAGAATAGCGGGTGCAGTGATGTAAATGTGCTGCAAATTTGAATGCTAAAAGGCATTCTTTCATCGAGATCCATTGAAATCTAACTGTTCTGGTTGTTTAATTAATCATGAGGACCCCTCAGGGAGTAAATAAAAAACATTCGACAACAAAATGCAGTAGTAAAATGGTCCGGTAATATATGTAGTAAGTTTGAAGGACAGAGCTTTAAAGTTCGCAACGATACTGCAAAATGAATTGAAGAAATGTTAAAAATCACATAAGCCCAGTTTTCTCTTGCACTGCCCCATATATATTTATATATAAATGTATGCTTTGCTGTAATTGTCTGTCTGATGATTAAGTGATCCAAATATTACACTGGCGACGAGGGTGTATACATATGGCAGTGGCTTTCGGTCACATTCGTGAGTTTGAATTGGGTACGGAGTCAATATCTGCGTATTTGGAAAGGGTAAAACTGTATTTTGTTGCAAATGATGTTGCTAATGAAAAAAAGGTGGCAGTGTTGCTTAGCATTATAGGGAGCAAGACTTACGTATTGCTACGCAGTCTACTACACCCAGAGGCGCCGACGGAAAAGACATTTGACCAATTAGCTAAGACGCTAAAAGAACACCTGGAGCCAAAGCCGCAAACTATTGTGGAGCAATTCCACTTTCACCGTAGGAACCAAGAACAGAGTGAGTCAGTATAGCAGAACTAAGACGTCTTTCTGCAACATGTGACTTTGGGGGGTATTTGAAAGAAGTGTTGCATGACCGTTTTTGTATGTGGCTTGTCAATTGTCAAACGAAGCAACGCAGAAGCGCCTGCTGACTGAACAGAACCTGGACCTTGCCAAGGCACTGGAGGTGGCTCAGGCTATGGAGGCGGCGCAGAAGAATGCGCTGAAGTTCAAAGACTTGTCGGTAGGGCGTGTGAAGCTGGACCCAAAGGTCAGTCAGGTTGCGGAAAAACAGGTAACACCTTGTAGGAACGCATGTTGTCGTTGTGGCAAGAACAATCATGTTGCCAACAAGTGTAAATTTATTGATGCCACGTGTTATTGCTGTGGAAAGACGGGTCGTATTGCTTCCGTATGTAGGAGAAAACAGAAGGATGAAAGGAGAGGGGGTAGTTAATTGCGTTGGGTAGAGAATCAGTCACAGACAGAAACTGAGGAACGTGATGAAGATAGAACCGGAGAGGAGGATGACAGAACTGAAGGTATTTGCACCCTATCAGAACCATCTGGTAGGAAACCCATTTGGCCGATTTTAAAATCCAGGGTGTATGTCTTACAATGGCAATTGATACTGGTGCAGCGGTAAACTTGATATCTCTAGTTACATTTAATAGACATTTCCCAAAAATGACTTTATCTCCTAGTAAGCACGACTCTCAACATATACTGGTCAAAAGATTTCTGTATGTGGTGAAATCAAGATTAAAGTAAGGTATGGGCAGCAAGTGAGGGTGTGCACGCTGATAGTGGTGGAGGGTGATGGACCAAATTTGGTGGGAAGAGATTGGCTTCAGCATTTCAAACTGGACTGGCATCGTATACAAAAAGTGCAAGTGAGTGATAGTCTCAACAGTGGACTCGACACACTGTTACTAGATTTGTAGAGGTGTTTGAGAAAAGTAAGGGCCCAATTGTTCCATACTTAGCGAAAGTTGCATTTAAAGGGTCAGAGTAAGCCAGTATTTTGCCGTCCAAGGTCTGTACCCTTTGCATTGAAGGAAGGAATAGAGGAAGGGTTAGATCGATTAGAAAAGGATGGAATTGTCCACAGAGTAATGCATAGTGAGTGGGCCACCCCAATTGTACCAATTTTGAAACCAGATAAAAAGGTACGGATTTGTGGTGATTTCAAGGTCACAATTAACCTCGCCCTAGATGTGGATAGGTATCCCTTGCCGAAACTTGAAGAACTGTTAGCAACAGTGCCTGGGGGAAAATGGTTTGTAAATTGGACCTTACAAATGCATATTTACAAAGGCTTTAGATAAAGAGTCCCAACCCTTCATACTCACCAAGGGTTGTACCAATACAGGCATATGCCGTTTGGAATAGCATCTGCTCCAGCCCTGTTTCAGAAAACAATGGATTCTGTACTGCAGGGGATCAAACAAGTGGTGTGCTACATTGATGACATCCTAGTGACATTTAATGGTACTGGCTTATAGAACAAGTCCCGTAAAACGAGCTGTGCTAGCAGACCTATCCATTACGCTCCGACTGATCCGCATGGAGCGTAATGGATAGGCCTGCTAGCATGGCTCATTTTACGAGTACCAAAAGGAGTTAAGCCTTGTTTATCTCGGCCCGATCCTGAAAACACTTGTTCTGTAAGCCAGTACCGTTATATGCAGCCAGGTCCCTTCTGTGACCGAATGGCAAAAACTTTTTTTGCTATCCGCCCGGGTGTCCAATTGTAGCCCCGGATGGACACTCAGGACAATAGACATTAAGAAACCTGGAGCAAGTTTTCAACAGATTGAAAGAACATGGAATATGGTTGCGTAAGGATAAGTGTGTTTTTCTCTCCAACTCAGTGGATTTCTTAGGCCATCGAATTGATGCAAATGGGATCCATCCTTTGCCAAGTAAGGTAGAAGCCATGGTAAAGGCCCCTCCCTGCTCCTAGAAACATTACCGAATTGAAATCATTTCTAGGAATGGTAAACTATTACGCCAAGTTCTTTCCAAATGTGTCCACCCACCTGTTTTCTCTGTATGCACTATTAAAGAAAGAACATGGTTGGAAATGGGACAAGGAGTGTCAGCATGCCTTGTCCTAATAAAGAAAATGCTTAGTTCCACACAGGTTCTTACTCCTTATGACCCTAAACTACCACTACGTCTGGCAGCAGACACCTCAGCATATGGACTTGGAGCTGTCTTATCACATGAGTGGCCTGATGGCAGTGATTGCCCCATAGCCTTTGCATCATGTACCTTAGCATCAGCAGAGCGCCACTATGCTCAACTTGAAAAAGAAGCATTGGCCCTAATATTTGGTATAAAGAAATTTCATCAATACCTATATGGGCGTAAGTTTACTCTTGTGACAGACCATAAACCTTTGACCACCATACTAGGACCCAAGAAGGGGATTCCAGTGGTAGCAGCATCCTGATTGCAACATTGGGCTATGCTTTTGGCAGCATATACTTACGATATACAGTATCAGTCTACACATGACAATGGAAATGCACATGGACTTTCACGTCAACCATTACTGGAGGACAGACCTGATGTGGAAGGTTTAGAGGCAAGTGTTTTCAGTGTAGAACAAATTGAAGCACTCCCAGTTACTGCAGCTCACTTACGGCAGGCAACACGTAGTGACCCAATATTAAGTAAGGTATTGCAGAATCTTGGCTTGATCAAAGATCTGAAGCTTTAAGCCCCTATGCAAATAAGCAGCATGAGTTGGTCAATAGAGAATGACACCTTATTATGGGGAATAAGGGTGGTGATACCTGCTAAACTTAGACAGGAGATATTGCAAGAGTTACATCATAACCATCCCGGCATATCTAGAATGAAGTCATTAGCAAGGGGACATGTATGGTGGCCATCTATAGATAAGGACATTGAGGATTGTGTGCATGGTTGTATACTGCATGTCAAGAGGTAAAAACTACTGTACCTCTAGCTCCCCTACATCCTTGGGTTTGACCAGGGAGACCATGGCAAAGAGTACATGTTGACTTTGCAGGACCAATAAATGGAAAGATGTTTACATTGTTAGTTGATGCCCATTCAAAGTGGCCTGAAGTGTTTGAGATGCCGAACACAACATCTCAGAAAACAATTGAAATTTTGCGACAGGTGTTTGATTGCCTGAACAAATAGTCTCAGACAGTGGTCCACAATTCATATCAAGAGAGTTTGCAGAGTTCATGGCTAAAAATGGAATAAAACATATCCGGAGTGCTCCATACCATCCTGCCACAAATGGCCAAGTGGAAAGGTTTGTTCAAACATTTAAGCGAGCTATGAAGACAGGTACCACCAAAGTAACACTCAGAGACTGTGTTCTTTTTTGTTGTCATACAGAACCACACCCCACAGTGTGACTAATGTTCCCCCATGTGTTCTATTTCTGCAGAGAGAGGTGAGGACAAGGATCCATTTGCTGAGGGAAACTACTGGGCAACAGGTCTGCAAGAAACAAGCAGAGCAAAAGTGGCACCATGATAAGAAGGCCAGAGATAGGGAGTGTGCAGAAAGAGAGACTGTCTTGTCAATAAATTATGGCAGTGATCCCATGTGGGTTTGGGGCAGAATTGGAAACAATGTGGTCCCGTGTCCTACCAGGTGGAATTGCCTGATGGTAGGGTTTGGAGAAGACATATTGAGCAGTTGAGTGCAGTACCAGAAGCCGTATGTGTGCCACCAAGGTGGATGGAAGGGCACCCGACATGACAGAGCCAGCTGAAGTTGCCGAGGAAACAAGGCCAAGGGAGTAACTGATGAGGCAAACTGAAATTACAAGTACTGATCAGGACATACAAGCTAGTAACCCAACTGCGAGTAATGAACAAAGAGGAGTAATAAGAAACGAAGTGCAGTCCACTGAAGGAAAGGCTCCTCACGATCACCGGCCAACAACAACAACAACTCCATCAACCACTCGACGTTACCCTGAGAGAACCCGCCGCCCCCCCTGAGAGATTTTAAAGGGGAAGAAGTGTAATATATGACAGCATTATATGGACTATGCGCATGCGCAATGATGTATATATATTTATATATAAATGTATGCTTTGCTGTAATTGTCAGTCTGATGATTAAGTGATCCAAATATCGGAAGTTTCGTTAGAAACTTCCATATAGGATTTGACCCCGACTATGAATGTCATTAAAAAAACGCGACCCGTCTGTAACAACACTCCCGACGATCGGATCGTGTAGCTTGTTTTAGCAATCGATCTAGAAGTCAAAAATGAGTAGTTTCATTTTTGTTTCATGTCGCTGAACCGCGTGGTTGTTGAGAACAAGAGTGTACTGCCCGTCCTCGTACCCAGTCTCGGAACAAGGGGCGGGTCGTCTTCTCATTCTTCTTATTCTTCTTCTTCTTCTCCTTCTTGGCAACGCATAACTCAGGACAGGAACATTTCTAAGCGATGAAAATTTCACCAATAGCTTCAGAATCAGCTGGAGGACTCGCTTTTATATAATATATGAAAAAAAAATAAAGAAAACAAGTAAATAAAAACATTCTCTACGAGAAAGTTGGTGGGATATAGGATTTTGGTGGTGTAAAAAGCAAGGAAACAAGGTCTTATCAGAAGGGAAAATGTCATAGTCCTATATTTAGCACACAAACAACACATGCCCTAGAAATGTGCTAAATATAGGACTATGACATTTTCCCTTCTGATAAGACCTTGTTTCCTTGCTTTTTACACCACCAAAATCCTATATCCCACCAACTTTCTCGTAGAGAATGTTTTTATTTACTTGTTACCATTGGAAGGGTGAGTTGGTCCAGCAGAAGTCTGGCTGCATAACCTAGAAGGGGTTGAGGAACTGAGTGCTGCCTCAAGCAATGTGAAGGACAGAGAAATGCCTCCTGGCAGTATGAGATGACATGGAGATAGGGGATATGATCAATCCCATGGGCTCGATTATCCCATCTTTGGTACACCTCATGTTCTTCACAATGTTATATTTAAAAATGCCTCATAAGACATGACCACATACACTATGCCCCCATGTGTGTGTGTGTGTGTTTGTGCCCATTAAACTATATACTGCTTGATTCACCCTTTACCTATGATGTTTTAAAAAATGACATTCGTCATACTGCAGAATTCCTATATGGAACCTACTCTCATAGGTTCCAATACTGCAGAGGGCAGGAACCTAGCTCAACATGAGTGCGCGTATACAGCACTATCAGCTGTGCACTATGCCAAACAGAAAGATTCTATTTAACACTGTAATACAATATTAGCTAAATGCCTCCCTAGAGTAAATTCCCAGCGGGTAGACGGTTGGGTAATCATATTGTTTTTAGATCAATTAATTTGTGTACCAATTAGTCCCATTACCTGCTGCAAGGTCATCTAGACAGGAGAAACCTTAGCAACCGTAGCAAAGGGCATAAAAGATATCTGTCACTGGAAAAAAGGTCCACGGTAATTTTGGTCCGGGACCAAAATTATCGCTGAAAATTTTGGTCCGCCCGGACCAAACTTACCAGAAATTATGGTCCGGGCTGAAAATTTTGGTCCGGATGTTGGAAGTAGCCCTACAGCCGGTTTATAGAGGCTTCACGTAGCCAAACACAGGTAGTTTGATATCGCAGTGTATGCTAGCTGTATGCACGAGGGCATGATGGCCGGGCGAAGCGCCAAACGGATAAACCAGTTTGTACATATACTCTCTAGCTGTGTTATCGAGTTGTTGCGGGTGATCGATTCATGTTTGCGCCCCGTTTGCGTTGCATCGAGCGCCTATAGTTTCCCCCTGTGACGAAGCAGAGTGATGAACAAGATGTCAGCTGAGGAATTAATTATTTTTTGAAATCCATCAGGAATTAGGTCCGGTCTGACAAACTGCGCAGCTGGGATCCGGCCAGGCAGGTCTGCAGCCGTGAATATCACTGTTTATGACGCGTACATGAATTGTAAAAAACAAGTGGGAACTGGTCCGATCGCGACCGGAAGGCTAATCCGCTAACACGGGGCGCGCAGAACCCGGCCTACTGTTCCATAGCCTTCGTAGCTTTGAAAAGCAGCGTTTGAGGTGATTCGTCTGTTTTAGATGTAAATGGAGGGCCCGGACCAATTTATACTTACCCGGACCAAAATTTTCTGATAATATTGGTCCGCCCGGACCAATTTTTTCCAAAAATTTTGGTCCGGGACCATAATTTTCGGCGGACCAAAATTTTCGTGACACTGCATCCAGTGATCAAAATAGTGTGTTTATGTGAGGGTGCAAGGGTCAGTGTGAGGTCTCCGTGTATATTGTGAAGAGCCATCAAATTTGAGTGCAGTAATAGCACACAGAGCTGACCAAAACTAGTTTAGAAGATATTGAAATCTTATTGTATGTATTTTGTGATTGCAATATAGTGAGGAAGGAGGAGGAGGAGGAGGAGGAGGAGGAGGAGGAGGAGGAGGAGGAGGAGGAGGAGGAAGAGGAGGAGGAGGAGGAGGAGGAGGAGGAGGAGGAGGAGGAGGAGGAGGAGATGGGAAACGAGGAATTGTATCAGGGACCTAGGGAGGAGGGGTAAGAAGATTGGAGGGTGATGTCTCAGTGATGAGGGTGATGTAATAGTGAGGTGATGTCACAATGTGGAGGACCTTGGGTGTTAAACATTAGAATGTTGTTTTCTGCTCAGCAGATCTAGACACATGGACATGATGGTGGAGGTGTGTGGTGGGAGGTAATGGTGGATGTGTGTGGTGGGAGGTGATGGTGGATGTGTGTGGTGGGAAATGATGATGGATGTGTGTGTGGTGGGAGGTGATGGTGGTGTGTGGTGGGAGGTGATGGTGGATGTGTGTGGTGGAGGTGATGGTGGAGGTGATGGTGGATGTGTGGTGGGAGGTGATGGTGGATGTGTGTGGTGGGAGGTGATGGTGGATGTGTGCTGTGGGAGGTGATGGTGGAGGTGTGTGATGAGAGATGATGGTGTAGTGGGAGGTGATGGTGAAGGTATGTGATGGTGGGGTGTATGATGGGAGGTGATGGTGGGATATGATGGTGGAGGTGTGTGATGGGAGGTGATTGCGGTGTGTGATGGTGGGTGGTGATGATGGTGTGTGATGGTGGGGTGTGGTGATGGTGGGAGTGTGGGGATATACATGTAGAGAATTTGCAACTATGAGATGCCTCAGATTAAACTTAGGTACATACACATGCATATTCAAACTTTAAACACTCATGCACACATATACATGACACAAACTCTCAGTTACACATGCAAACAAATAAATGAGCACTTAAAACATCAACTGCTTGATTCAGTCTCCATTAATGATCCTTCCTATAGTTATGGTGTGTTTTGCCTTGAGATGCAGCTAAACAACTGTCACAGTTCCAAGCAATAAATGTGGTCCTTTTCCACCTCGCTAGGGCGTATTATAGGCTTAGCCGCAGAATTTTGGTCCGAAAAGTATTAGATTGCCCGTAAATCTTACTGGGGTACAGCCCCCCTCCCTTGACCTGCCATTGAATTACATGAAGGTAAGTGGATAATCAACTAGCCTCCTAGCCTTTGAGTCCAGCCGGTATGCTACTGTGCAGAAATTAGGACAAAAGGGCAGACCCAAGCTCATGTTAACCACACCACTTAGTATTCCTTTGGGTGAGGTCAATTAAAGTAGCCTTACTTCTTCCAATCCTGAAGAATTTAATAATCGATAAGGCTGCTTTCGTTTTGATAACTTTTTTAATTATAATAAAAGTGGAAAAGATATGGGGGGGGGGGGGGGGGGGGGAGGGGGGCCATAGTTTCCGTAGGGCACCCCCCCCCCCCCGCCCCCCCACCCACCCATGCCTATGAGTAACCACAACATCAATCACCTCAAATTCGACATCGCCAGTTGCCTCTCGAAAAGAACTACAGTTTACACCTCAAGCCACTGCCGTAATACATGGATGCGCATCAAATAGAATAACAAACAGACGTACCATTATTAGTAACCATTTGGTTCTGACCGGTATTGTAGCAAGAGTGGCCAGATAAGGCCTATACTGGTAGCGACACCTCGTTCATAGAATTATGTAGGGTAGGGCTGTATATATTCTTTTTCCCTGCAACTAGCTGTATACGGCCATGTCAGCCAGCCCGACCACCATCTAAATATAATAATTTTCACCAGCATATGATTATCGATTCGCGATACACATATGATTTCTGGGCACGAGATCGCTGCGCTGCGTCATCTGTCGTTGCGCTGCGCGTGACCGACTTTTGACACTAAAATCACACCCCATAGACTGCTACGGATCTGATTTCGAAACCGTCAATCGGATCAGTAGAACAATCCGTAACGGACGAATATCTGATCAGTTACGGATTCTTTTTTTAGCTGTGTAGTGCACCTATCATTGTTACGTGAGACCCCCCCCCCCCCCCCCCCCCCCCCCCCACCCATGGTGCGAAGCAGAGCGAAGTCGGGGATTTGACCGTGAATATCATTACTGGCCACACATTTGACCATAGTCGGGCACGCATTTGATCTTTTATCAGACCACGTAGGGGGGGGGGGGTCTCACGTAACAATGATAGGCGCATAGGGCTTATGACAGAACAATGTGGTTATATGTGGCAAACGAGTGTAAAAGTTAAACTATATAGGATGGCCATAGATACCGTAGTGTTGCTTTTAAAGGAGATAAAGTACTTAGCGGGGTGGGGGAAAGTCCCAGGCTCGTCTGTTTATAAAATATGGCAGCATAGTGTACATTGGCGGCTCAGTCGGCGGAAGGACCAGTGTTGATTGATAATTGTTCCCCTGCGCGTTCACTCGATAGAGTAAAAAAGAACCATAAAGAACTAATTCTGTCTAATATTAACTATCGCTTGCTTCTCAGACTCAGGTTGGACTTGCTGCATTATGCACGCTAGTTACAAGCTACAAGGATGTCAGCGTGAACTTCATCTATCTCGCAGGGCACACATACACACACTACAAACGTATTTTATGTTTTTTTTAAACTCACCTTATTTTACCGGTTGCGCTGATAGAATGAATTAATGATTAACATCAATCTATTTGTACGTGACCGGTACGGAAGAGTGCAGTTTCGTTATACAGAACCAGCAAGGTGCATTCAGCTTCCTACAGATGTTTATCAAAACGATAATGGCTTGGACGGTAGAGAACATAATTGACGCATTTGCCAAAAATTTGCGGCATGGCATCCTCGAAAGATGAATTGGCCATAGATATTTTGTATCAAATATCTATGAATTGGCTCTTTTATTGGGAGCAGCTAGCAAATGCATTACACAATTCATTGTAAAAGAGCAAATCATAACTTGATTCAATGATTTTTTATGCAACGAAGTTCCGCCCCATGCAGACTCCCATGAGGGAGCATTTTATAAACGAATGAACGGTGAGTTCAGTACAACCATAGATATTAACCAAGCGTTTGGAACATTACCGCGGGGTTCTAGCTATAGGACAAGGTCATGGGTACACACATGTACGTAAACCTTACACCAATACAGGAGGTCAATAATCCATATAGGATGTTGAATTTTCACACTTTTGTGGTAGCTCCCTTGTTTCCACAGGTACATTTTAAATGCTGTGCACATGAAAATGATATTAAGAATTAATGCAGTAGTAAGTATTGAAAATAGCAGATAGTTAACTGGAGGAACTATATAGCAATTCAACACATAACATTTTTATAACTATAAATGGGACGACATTTTCATACATAATACTATAGGGGTTCTTATATAAATATATGCATCAAGCTACTGTACACATGCGGGATTCATAAACCACTGCCCTTTCCAAGGTAAAACGGTGAAGCAAACATACATGTAATGGAGAGGGTTGTACTACTGTAACTGTAAACCTGTTATAATTTGAGAAATCATCATAGCTCAAACAACTGTCATTGAAAGGTCTAAATGCTAGAAACAATAATACACATTGTAGGTGGAAAGGGTCATGGGTCATGGGGAGACACAAAGACAAGCTGCAGATTGATCCTATTTAATGCACCACACTTATGCGGTATTTTGTTTATTTTCTACATTACCCATTTAACTCCTAAGGGGCACGAGTTTCTCAAAAAAGTAGGAGGGGAGTGCTTGCGTAATTAATTGACTGGTACATTCTCAGTTGCATTGTAGATATTTCAGTGAACAGGTATCTCCCCCACACTTGCACACATCAGCTAGTAGTACGCACTCATGGTGATGCAGCTATCTACAACTGGATTATTTAAGGCACTGTACAAAGTCATGATATGAGGATGCAGCAAAGCAAGGTACCTCCCTCCCTTCTTCCCCAGTCCACTACCAATTCAGGCAAGTCTCCACAGAACAATCTCAATCGCCATGCAGTGTGTACATATACATGCATGCCTGCATGTGATAATGGCTATATAATTTTCGTTCACTATCAATCACCTCACTGCATGCGCAACAATCAGTCACTGCATCCTCTTGGAATGAAAAGGAGTGCTTTGAATAGCAGTGGTAGTAAGTGAAAGGAAGATGTTTCCCCCAAAATAACGATATGATGTATGTCTAATTAGTTCTTGGAACATCTGCGTCCTTGTATTTAGTACATTGAGCTATTTATAAAGCAATTTTTGGTATTTTGTTGGCATACTTTTGATGTTGAGGACATCATTGAATGTCAAAACTCAGGTGTGGATCTAAGGGGTGGGGGGAGGGAGGTCCTGCATAGATATATCCTGCAGCCACACACCGATCATAAATAGTTCATGAATATTAACTTTTAACAAATTATATGTGCAATTATAACACTCTCACAAATTATCAAAGCTGTTACCTTTATATACCCAGAGGTATGATTGCAATGCAACCTCTACCATATACCCCCTGGCTGGGATATGCTGGAACAATTAATCCACACCATGTTAGGGGTTTTGTATCCTGCCCTTGCGGTTGTTGGTGGAGCCCTACCATCAGCAAATACCTGATGAGATGAGACATGACAGGTGGGCAAGCACTTAGTTATACTTGTATGGGTACAACGACCACACTAGCTGACCTTGGTGGGACACTATGAACAATTGAACAATAACATTTCGTAGTTGCATGGCTGGTATTGACCTATTACCGTCTGAAGTATATTAACCCTTTGTATGCCTGATTTGTATTCCAGGGCCGTCTAGAGCCAGGGCTATGTCCAGAGTCTTTCCGGGCCCATTAATTATATACGGTACATGATTAATACAGGGGCCGATATAGGATTTTCGAAAAGGGGTTAGACCTTATACGAAAAGTGGGAGGGTGGGGGTGCTGCCTGCTTCTGACCCGATATAAAAAGTGGGGGGGGGGGGGGGGGGGGGGTGAGGGGTGCTGTTTAGTCTCGTACCCAGACCCATATTTTCACAGCAGCGGATGGAATACATCACCGCTACGTGAAAAGTGGGTCTGGTAAAGTCCTATACTCAATTCTGTCCAGTGATTACATAATACGTCGCGAGGAATGTAAATGACGCATCATGAAATAATTTAAAGGTAAGCAGTACACAATCATATCATTAACCTGCTCTCAATACTTAGGTCATTTGGTCTAGACTGTATAAATATGCAAGCTGTTCGACAAAGGAGCAATGTACCAGTTAAGGAACTTGGTAAATCGAAGGAATGTAAGAAAAAACCCAGAAGCCGATTTCAATTCTTGTGAAGATTTTCTACTGATACTGTTAGTAGACTCACACATTCTATACCATATATGGAATGGAGACACGATGATCATCCAGACTTGTACATGTTCTGTGCACGTGACCTAGATCTTTCAGATAGAGGGACTGTCCTCAAAGCAGCTGTTGACATCATTAGTACGGCAGAATGGCAAAACATAAAGACTTGCCATATCCCGTTGGAAAACTAACATATGCATCGCCCCCACTCAATAAATCTACTACGCTTCGTAGCTGCATGCTCTTCGTTTAGCTTCGAATATCCCAAACGTCTGCACGCGCATTAAATTGCTCTCTCCATTTGCGTCGGTAATTGCTAAATTTAATCGCACGTGCGATTACAAATGAGGTATGCAATTACTGTATTCCTCGAATCTGATTGGTTCCCCAACATTCTGGGGAAGCTGGACAGAATTGAGTATAGGACTTTACCAGACCCACTTTTCACGTAGCGGTGATGTAATCCATCCGCTGCTGTGAGAATATGGGTCTGGGTACGAGACTACCCAATATGGGGGATGGTACCAGAGATAATCTATATATTATCTCTGATGGTACCTAACGGTAAAGGGGAAAGGAGTAGGAACCTTACATGAAAGTGGGGGGGGGGTGCGGGGGAGTTTCAACCCCCCCCCCCCCCCCCCCCCCTTTATACGCCCATGTTTATAAATTCTATTCAGCACGGAACGTATACAATTTTATTGCGCTCAGGCTGCACGTATGAACAATACAAAAGAACAACAACAAAAACAAAAACAGATAAACTGGGCGGCCCGAGCCCCATGTTTAACGACGGGCCCCAGGGTCAGCAACCCCCTCTTGGCAGCCCTGGTCTATCCTTATAGCTCTGTATGATATTGAACTAAGTGCCAATCAAATCGTAAATATCCATAATCATCGTGAAGTTATTAAATACTGGCAAGGTGGAAATCCAAACATGCAGTTTGCACTGTTTAAAACTAATAATCACACAGATTGTAACATATATACATCCATGCTACTACCAATATGTCACCCTCACCTAAAACAAAAATGAGAAAATCTATTGTGGACCCGGGAGTGCAGTGTTAACAGTTTATGTAGTGCGGTAGTAAAGTGATGCAAATTATTACTATAGTTGTAAGCACAGTCCCCACACTGTTTATTTATCACAACTCCCCAAATCCTCCCTTGTGACGATGGAGTCCTTCATGATGTGCATGTTTACTTTATCAACCACAGTTCCATCTAAGCATTTCATACCATGGTGCCTAATAAGATGCTTAGTTCAGAACAGTTGAAAGAGACATCAGCAAGCCTTGTCTAACACTTACTACAACAATGTCATGCGATTTTTTACAAATGGTTCACTACACAGTTGATAACTGTGGTCAGTAGCATTTTCCACAGTTTTGTTCCCTTTTAGTAGAAGCACATTAAATTCAGTTTGCATGATTCAGGCATTCTGCAGCTACATGTACATGTATGATGACATGATGCCTCCTTGCACACCTCCTAATGGTATCTGTTGTTGTGGTTGGATGAGGAAATAGCGTTAGTTCAGTTCTAAAAATAGGGAACACGATCAAAAATCAGAGTTCTTAAGTTGTCTCCTATTGCTATTGCAGCGTGGTGTACAGTACTATAGAGGCCACGGTTGGTGGATCCTGACTGTTGCTGCACTGGCTATTGTATGACAATCAAGGCAGATAATTGAAAACCAAACATTGTGGCAAACTGATCTCAAAGAAGTATCAGCTTAGATTACACGATCTGCTTTCTTATAAAATTCTGGAGGGTAGCTGGATAGAGAGAATGCCTTGTGTTTGCTGGTGGCACACATGTGTTGCACTATTTTATTCAGTGACATTATATTCATATATGGCTAAGTAATGGCATCAGGTGTGATATCAATTAACCAGGCACAACTTTGGTGTATATGCTAATGTACCATATGTTAAGGAAAGTGGGCCCTAAATGGAACTCATGAGGAGGTCCACATCCAATCAACTAGCATTTTGGTGGGAAATGTGAATATGGTAAATGATAAAATTGCCATATTTGGTATTTTCAGGAGTTATGTACTTTTTGTGCTAAGTCTAATGTGTATATTGATCAGTTCATCAATTTAGTCCAATGCGTACCGTATGTCTTTAGCTACTAACTATAGTAATAATTCAGGCTATTGCACCGGAATAGGCTATCAGCCACACCCAGCCCAGTGGCCTATACTAGATATATTGCCAATACATGTAGTAAGTGTATATCTGTCTATCCCCACCTTATGTCTTGGTGGTTTTTTTGGTTGTGGTTTTAAGATAGCCCTTATATGTAATAGAATATCTGCTGACAAAAGGTCCAACTATCCTTACTAGAAAGGCTAGGCTCGGCTCATGAGATCATCAGATTGATGGCTGACCTTGTATAGTTTTACTGGCTCATTGCACTCTGCACCATTGGCCCCTGTCTCAAGAACTACGATCACCTCTGCACAGAGTATCAAGGAGATGTACTCTTAACTGCTTGGTAATAGGCTTAGCCCAGTTCAATTAGCAGTTTTAGGCTTGCTTGCCTACCATCTCCATTAAGGCCAGTGGGTTTTCACACAAATGTATGGATCCAAACAAAAGTGTATGAAGTTAGGAAACCTACGACTGCTTCTATTAATATGGTGGGATATGCTTTGAGTTTGTTTGGTATGCCAATACTCACCCTGTATAGAACAACACAATACACAGACTTACGATATTTAAATTAGTTTGGAGAGTTTGTGCACTGACTAGGTAGATATATATGACGATTACTCATCTTCCAAAACATACCCAGGAGAGCCTTGGCAGTAGCTCCAATTGGGTGCATGTAATTGAGCCTGCCATATATTTCAGCCAAGACTTGGCTCGCCAGGCTGGAGAATGTGGCTGAGCTATCTTGTCCCATATACCTCATGTCCCCCTGCACAGCAAGTCGGCTCAGAGCATTTGAGGTCATTGTACAGTCACATCAAGAGCTTTGTCTGTACATGCAAATCCACCAGCATATCAGCTGGCAGAGTACACCTCCCAGGGGTACAGGTGTCCACACCTCCCAGGGGTACAGGGTGTCCACACCTCCCAGGGGTACAGGGTGTTCACACCTCCCAGGGGTACAGGGTGTCCACAAATACCTGCCGGTACCTATCAAAGGACAACAAGTTCAAATTCTATGATGAAAAAAAGATACATGACAGGAAGGAGGGGTAAGGGTGGGGAGGAGAGGTAACCCATGTTGCTAGGGCAGTAGTATCAGATGTTTCGTGCTAGCAACAAGGCCTTGAGCCTAATGTGCAAGTTTTTCAATTCAAAACCAGTACAAATTCAATGAGCGCAGTTCAAGGATAAAGAGTAAAACCACAAATATGAGTCATCTATAAGATTAATTAGCATAATGCAAGCGCAGCAGCATATCATATTTCCATTCTGTCCGTCAGGAGTCATGGGAGGGTGATTGCTCAGGGGGTGAGGGTGACTGTTCAGGAAGTGAGGGTGACTGTTCAGAAGGTGGGGGTGGCTGCTCAGGAGGTGAGGGTGACTGCTCAGAAGGTAAGGGCGACTGTTCAGGAGGTAAGGTGATGGTTGGGGATCTGAGCTTGAACCTCCATGAAGTTCACTTTGAGCTTCCTGTAGAAGAGGATATGTATGTTTGAGAAACTGCACGCAGTAACCCTGTGATCAAATAAAAAGTAATTTCTTTGTTCCACTAAGAAATTCGTTATGAAAGCTAAAGCATGAAAGTGGAATAGAATAAGTTTCTGTACAGATGCTTGTCTCACATAGAATAGATGAATTGATAACAAGTAAACTCAATGAAATTAATTATTATCACACAGTGCCATAGCAAAACATTTGATAGGGATGGGTCAGATGTATGAGTGAGTTGACTTGAGAGACCTACTGTCGGCCCCAAACCCAAAGGAAACAGCTGCAGATGTACTACATCACCCCTACAGATGTGTAGCGGTGAAGTACAAGCACATAGTGGTGATGTAATTCATCACGCTAGATCCTTCTAAATGCAGACGAATTGTACAATCAAATGGTAACATTCATGTAATACATAGAGTCACGCGTGACCTTCATTACAGGAAGGCTGTCTTTCGACCCCCTTTGATCCCCACCCCAACTTGCTATAAACCCTACATACTATGTTATTTACATACTAGTGCTTTATCTGCTGCATTGACTTGTCCTCAACCTTGGGGACAAGTCAAGGATTACGTATGTACATGTTCGAAGGTTAAGAGACTTTTGTGAGTAATTGTAGGTTGTGAGGGTTCAGGACATAGCCATAATGTATATGGAAGTTGCACAGAAACTAATTGATATGACTTTGTGCCAATGATATGTTGTATAAAGAATTTTCATTGCAACATGAATGATGCAATTGCCACTGCTGAAAGTATACCATTTAAATATTTTATTTGAATTGAACCAGAAGTCACGATCATGTGTTTGTGTTATGCCCAATATTTCAGTACCATATGCATGTAGTCACAGCAGCATGGTCATTATGTATTCTGATGCTAATGCAGTACCTATATCCAGCCTCGAAAGCAAATGCATGGATCGCCACGCATAATTTTTCCTTAAAATGAAATAAGAATATTTACATGTGCGTGTGAAGGGATAAGCAGGATAATCCTTATTCCTTTAAGATCCTCATTGAAGTTTGATAACGACTGTTAATAAATCCTGATCTACCTACATGCATGATGTTGTAAATATGATCGATGAATACATACAGTGTTATCATAGATTTTATTTTTATTCATTTTACTCATTTGGTTCAAGAATGGAGCTGTATTGAACGATTGCCTTGCAAACACCTAGATGGGGGAGGGGGAATGAGAAGATAGATTATATGCACAACACATCACATAGTTATGCAAACATCCACAGCCTGCCTGGTGTTTGTTCATTCACTGAGGAACCCAAGGAGTATACCACATGTATGGGATTGTTATTCTAGAAAGCCACAGATGACATTAAGAGACCATCCTAAGGTTACAGTCAACACTGCATACTAACCTGTTGTGTTTATGGTGAGTATTGGGCATATGTGTGGCCAGTGGCGAGTGTTGGACATATGTGTGGCCAATGGTGAGTGTTGGTCATATGTGTGGCCAATGGTGAGGGTTCGTCATATGTGTGGCCAGTGGCGAGTGTTGGACATATGTGTGGCCAGTGGTGAGTGATGGACATATGTGTGGCCAATGGTGAGTGTTGGACATATGTGTGGCCAATGGTGAGTGTTGGACATATGTGTGGCCAATGGTGAGTGTTGGACAGATGTGTGGCCAATGGTGAGTGATGGACATATGTGTGGCCAATGGTGAGTGTTGGACATATGTGTGGCCAATGGTGAGTGTTGGACATATGTGTGGCCAATGGTGAGTGTTGGAGATATGTGTGGCCAATGGTGAGTGTTGGACATATGTGTGGCCAATGGTGAGTGTTGGACATATGTGTGGCCAATGGTGAGTGTTGGAGATATGTGTGGCCAATGGTGAGTGTTGGACATATGTGTGGCCAATGGTGAGTGTTGGACATATGTGTGGCCAATGGTGAGTGTTGGACATATGTGTGGCCAATGGTGAGTGTTGGACATATGTGTGGCCAATGGTGAGTGTTGGACATAAGTGTGGCCAATGGTGAGTGATGGACATATGTGTGGCCAATGGTGAGTGTTGGACATATGTGTGGCCAATGGTGAGTGATGGACATATGTGTGGCCAATGGTGAGTGTTGGGCATATGTGTGGCCAATGGTGAGTGTTGGACATATGTGTGGCCAATGGTGAGTGTTGGACATATGTGTGGCCAATGGTGAGTGTTGGGCATATGTGTGGCCAATGGTGAGTGTTGGACAGATGTGTGGTCAATGGTGAGTGTTGGACATATGTGTGGCCAATGGTGAGTGTTGGACATATGTGTGGCCAATGGTGAGTGTTGGACATATGTGTGGCCAATGGTGAGTGTTGGTCATATGTGTGGCCAATGGTGGATGTTGGGCATATGTGTGACCAATGGTGAGTTTGGACATATATGTGGCCAATGGTGAGTGTTGGACATATGTGTGGCCAATGGTGAGTGTTGGGCATATGTGTGGCCAATGGTGAGTGTTGGACAGATGTGTGGTCAATGGTGAGTGTTGGACATATGTGTGGCCAATGGTGAGTGTTGGACATATGTGTGGCCAATGGTGAGTGTTGGACATATGTGTGACCAATGGTGAGTTTGGACATATGTGTGGCCAATGGTGGATGTTGGACATATGTGTGGCCAATGGTGAGTGTTGGACATATGTGTGGCCAATGGTGAGTGTTGGACATATGTGTGGCCAATGGTGAGTGTTGGACATATGTGTGGCCAATGGTGAGTGTTGGACATATGTGTGGCCAATGGTGAGTGTTGGACAGATGTGTGGTCAATGGTGAGTGTTGGTCATATGTGTGGCCAATGGTGAGTGTTGGACAGATGTGTGGTCAATGGTGAGTTTGGACATATGTGTGGCCAATGGTGAGTGTTGGTCATATGTGGCCAATGGTGAGTGTTGGACATATGTGTGACCAATGGTGAGTGTTGGACATATGTGTGGCCAATGGTGAGTGTTGGACATATGTGTGGCCAATGGTGAGTGTTGGACATATGTGTGGCCAATGGTGAGTGTTGGACATATGTGTGGTCAGTGGTGAGTGTTGGACATATGTGTGGCCAATGGTGAGCGTTGGACATATGTGTGGCCAATGGTGAGTGTTGGACATATGTGCGGCCAATGGTGAGTGTTGGGCATATGTGTGGCCAATGGTGAGTGTTGGTCATATGTGTGGCCAATGGTGAGTGTTGGACATATGTGTGGCCAATGGTGAGTGTTGGACTTATGTGTGGCCAATGGTGAGTGTTGGTCATATGTGTGGTCAATGGTGGGTGTTGGTCATATGTGTGGCCATGTGAGTGTTGGACATATGTGTGGTCAATGGTGAGTGTTGGGCATATGTGTGGCCAATGGTGAGTGTTGGACATATGTGTGGCCAATGGTGAGTGTTGGTCATATGTGTGGTCAATGGTGAGTGTTGGTCATATGTGTGGCCAATGGTGAGTGTTGGTCATATGTGTGGCCAATGGTGAGTGTTGGTCATATGTGTGGCCAATGGTGGGTGTTTGACATATGTGTGGCCAATGGTGAGTGTTGGACATATGGGTGGCCAATGGTGAGTGTTGGTAATATGTGTGGCCAATGGTGGGTGTTGGACATATGTGTGGCCAATGGTGAGTGTGGGGCATATGTGTGGCCAATGGTGAGTGTTGGTCATATGTGTGGCCAATGGTGAGTGTTGGTCATATGTGTGGCCAATGGTGGGTTTTGGGCATGTGTGGCCACTAACTGAGACCTCATTGCATAATACGTTGTTATTACGTTCGTTTCTGTGTTGATTATATATATATATATATGTGTTATTAGAAAATTGGTTTTGCGTCGGAAAATGCATTATGTAATGTATTAAATAAGCCACACCCACGGTTTCCGAGATGCTGAAAACCCGCCTGCCCACTCTGAAATTCAATAATGTCAGATGAGAAACAGGATTACAACTTGGAGTGGCATTATCACACACGCACACACATACACACACACACACACAAACAGACACAAACACACACACAAACACATACAAACACACACACACACACACAAACACACACACACACAAACACATACAAACACACACACACACACACACACACACACACACACACAGTTCACTGTCTCACATACGTAACCTGCTTGGTACACACGTGCACTCGATTACCTATAAGAACAACTGATCATGTCAACACAACGGCGATTTATATCCTGAACATGTACACCGAACAAACATCGGAAAATGTGCAACAGCCTAGTATGATGCAATACAATTTTTTGAACATGGAATCAAGCGAAATTTTTAGTTTCAGAGCAATAATTCAATGTTGCATGTACAATTCGTTTTCCAAGAAAATAACAGTGAATGAAGCAGATACATGTAATAAGAAAAGAAAATTTGGACTGATAAAGGAATTCATATAAGAACAACATTTTGTGAAGAGAATTATTAGTTAAAACATGTTTGCAATACCTTGTTAAGCAATGATTGCAGTACATGCACATGTAGCAGCAGTCCAAATACATATAATCACACCACTAGGTACATTAATGCGTACCTTACTCCTTTTGCACTCTGCTGCAGCTCCATTAACACCTTCTAATTTTTTCTCTCCTCCTGCTCCCTACTGTCCTTCTGTTCTCTTCTCTCCCACTCCCTTTTCTCCTCCTGCTACCTTGTCCCTTCCTGCTCTCTTTTCTCCTCCTGCTCCCTTCTCTCTTCTTGCTCCCTTCTCTCCTCTTGCTCCCTTCTCTCCTCCTGCTCACTTTTCTTCTCCTCTTCCCTTCTCTCCTCCTCTTCCCTTCTCTCCTCCTGCTCTCTTCACTCCTCCTGCTCCATTCTCTCTTTGCTCCCTTCTCTCCTCCTGACCCCTTTCTCATCTCCTGCTCCCTTCTCTCCTCCTGCTCCCTTCTCTCCTCCTGCTCCATTATCTCCTCCTGCTCCCTTCTCTTCTCCTGCTATCTTCTCTCCTTCTGCTCCCTTCTCTCCTCCTACTCCCTTCTCTATTCCTGCTCCCTTCTTTCCTCCTGCTCCCTGATCTCCTCCTCCTCTCGTCTCTCCTCCAGCTCCCTTCTCTCCTGCTTCCTTCTCTCCTTCTGCTCAATTCTCTCCGCCTGCTCCCTTCTCTCCTCCTGCTCCCTGACATGAAGAGAAGGGAAAACGGACTGGGGATGAGGTACTTTAGTTTCCAGTTGTTTCAGGTCCTCCTCCCCCTTTCTTTCCTCAACATTCACCTTCCGTTTTAACTTTAAAATGAGGACAGCATATTAAGAGATAACTAACTATTGACAATTAACCACTTGGCAGTACTATACTGCCAACATGCAGTAGAGTACATGTAGTAACCAGTTATTCATCAAATGCTCTTTAAGCTCTTGCAATTGCAAAATACCAGCATACATGTACACGTGCATGGTACACTAAATTGCTTACAAGTGCTATTATTTTTCCAGATACAGGTACATCCTTAACAGCTAGGTCCAATCCACCTGTAGCATCATTAAGTCAGCATGTTCCTACATGTGCTGAGAGCATTGGGCTCACCATTGATTGGGTACGATGCTATCTTGCTGAAGCACTGATTAGTAATAATATCTTCCGACAACAGTTGTATAATGAAAATACATAATAATGCACACATGTATTTACTATTAAGATATCACCATTCATTGTGACATGACATTCATGGATGTAGAGCTTAGTAGCAATGCACTCCACACATCTCCACCTCCATAGAAAAATCTTAAACAAACGTAATGTCTATTTGTGAATATAAAATGATACTCCCATATGATTTCCCAGAAGCTTTCACGGTTACAGAGATGTGAACATTTAAACATGAGCCATATTCATGAGGGCAGATGGGGCGGGGTAGTGTACATGTACAAAGGAGAATATTTAAAAGGCTACATGATTTGTTTAGCCAATTTGGAGCAAGTACACCTTATGCAATGCTATGATATTCCTTACTGACTTACATCACATCATACTCAGCAGGGTAGCATACATGTGCATGTACATGGCACTGACCGTGTACATGCACATGTACATCATAACATGATGTAGAGCTTTACAGACTACATTGAACAAGAGACAATAATTTCTACATGTTGCATGTGGTATTGTGATATTAATAGTCATATGCTTAAGAGTGGGAAACCATATGCATGACGTCAGTGGTAATACGTAGGACTTCTCTTTACGTGTAACTTCATCCTCTAACTGCTGCCTAACCACAGCTTCAGTTGTGACAACCATGCATTACATCTTCCTGCCTATACGTGTGTCCTTTTTCTGGCAAGCACCAGTTTAGCTTTCCGCGACCTTTGCTGATGCGGCTATGGATAAAATGCCCAGACTAGTGTGTTCTACCAGCCCCGGATCCAGGATTTGGCTATGGGGGGAGGGGCGATTTTATGGGAGGGGCGGCACATTGACAATTAATGTATGCGAAGCTGTAGGAATTAAGTAGTCTGCAATACGTTGATTTACCAGTATCTTCGTTTGTACATAGCTGATCATGAAGTGGCTGAAATTACTGATTTCACAAACCGATTGTAATTATATTAATAAATTGATAATCAATATAGGATTAGTATATCGCATTACTACTACAATATGATGTTTAAGCTCCTTGCGCAACCAGAGGTTACAAACAGGTTTATCACCACTTCAATGTCAACAGGAACAGAGTACTGAATATGCATATGGCAAGGTCGTTCAATCGTTCTTGTCCCATTGTCGTCCTGCAATAACTTTTAAGTCGTTTTAGTGCGTAAAAGCTGCGTTCTGCACTTGCGCTGGTAACTGGTAGTGTTGCCGCGATGTGCAATAAAACTGATATGTTGGGAAAGAAATCGACATCGCAGACGACAAATGTTTCAATGGCTGTGTCGGGTAACTCTGTTTTTGTAGCCCATCGTTTCTTCCACACGTCATACTCTCCCTTTACAGTAATGATACTTCATTTCTGGCTGTGTGGGAGGTTGCAGAATCACTTGCAAGTGTAACTGATGTTGACCTCAAACAACGCGTCAAGCAGCAAGGCAGCGAAATCGCTTAAATGTGGAGTCATGTTCTGACCAGGAGTACTTCAAGCGAGGTATTTACTATCCTTTCCTAGATCATGTTTTGTCGGAGTTGCGCTCTCGCTTCAATATAAGCATATAGCAGAATCCTAACACATCTGTGGTCGCTCATCCCAAAATTTATTTCATCTTACTCATTTAGTGACTTGCTGCCAGCTCTTGCCATGTACGGACGTATTTTGGAGTCAGAGCAAGCAGATCGCTTATCTTCCAGACATGCAATCGTCTCATCCACTAAACTCATCGCTTTGACGAGGTCAATGCCAACTTTCTGCAGCTGCACCTTTAGTGGCTTTGTAACTGCCAGAACTTCGTGCATGGCAGATGTCGCAACAATTAATTCTGGCCTTGAGATGGAGTTTAAAATCATCTGTACAGAAGTTGCAGTATCTTTGTCCAGGTCGACACGAGTTGTTAGGTAAGTTATATGCACGAGAAGGCTGAACAGTTCTACAAATGTAAGTACAGCGTCATGTCTTTCCACCCAAAGGGTTTCGCAAAGCTGAAGGAGGTGTTTTTTTTTTGCTGTCAGATGTTTGCTTAGTCACTATATGGTTTCCAAAACAGTTGTACGCTTGGAAGAGTGACTAAAGAAATTGGCTGCAGAAGAAAGAACTCCCGTAGCATTGCGGACAGCCTGCTCACTTGAAGCATGAGATAAGCACAAATTCAGGACATGGTTGGAGCAATGGACAAAAGTTGCCAGTGGGTACTCCGAACAGACGACAGCATGTGCGCCATTGAACCCATGCACGGCTCATTGCACTAGCACCGTTATAACCTTGACCCCAAGATTTTCAAGGTCGAGGTTCCTGCTTCGCATTTCGTCCATGATTGTGAACCCTAAGCCTCGACCGGTCAAGTCTGTTGCTTCAGTAAAACATAGAAACTGTTCATGTAACTTGCCCTCTTCTACAAAGCGAAGAGATATGTTTAGTTGCTCCTTGCGTCCAGCGTCTGTGGTTTCGTCAGCCAGCACACTAAAAAACCTCGCACATCTTATGCGTTGTACTAATGACTGTACCATGTGCTGTCCAATGCAAGAAATCAGCTCGTTTTGCGTGGTCTTTGAGATGTACGTTGCTGTACGTGAAGCTGACTTCAAGTGAGCCTCTAGTATTTTGTCTCCTGAGTCGACCCGAAATGAAAGTAGTGCATGAAAGTTTCCTTCATTGAAATCCGCTTGAAACTGACCATTGGAGCCAACTTTCAATGGCCCATCATCGCGATCGACTCGCAGAGGGAGATTGTGTCTTCCACAAAATAGAATGGTTTTGATTATCGAGAGTTACGTTAGTAACTATCATATAGGATTTGACCCCGATTATGAATGTCATTAAAAAACGCGACCCGCTTCTAACAAGACTCCCGACGAGCGGATGGCTTACCGTGTTATCGTCGTCGTACAAGAAGGCAACAACAAGCAGTTTCGTGTTTGTTTGATGTCACAAAACCGCGAGGTTGTAGAGAACAAAACTATTTTCTAAACTCGTACCCAGTCCCACGTATTATTTCTTCTTTCTTCTTCTTCTTCTCTTCTTCTTCTCTCTTCTCTTCTTCTTCTTCTTCTTCTTCTTCTTCTTCTTCTTCCTTCTTCTTCTTCTTCTTCTTCTTCTTCTTCTTCTTCTTCTTCTTCTTCTTCTTCTTCTTCTTCTTCTTCTTCTTCTGCTTCTTCTCTTCTCTTCTTCTTCTTCTTCTTCTTCTTCTTCTTCTTCTTCTTCTTCTTCTTCTTCTTCTTCTTCTTCTCTTCTTCTTCTTCTTCTTCTCTTATTCTTCTTCTTCTTCTTCTTCTTCTTCTTCTTCTTCTTCTTCTTCTTCTTCTTCTTCTTCTTCTTCTTCTTCTTCTTCTTCTCTTCTTCCTTCTTCTTCTTCTTCTTCTTCTTCTTCTTCTTCTTCTTCTTCTTCTTCTTCTTCTTCTTCTCTTCGTTCTTCTTCTTCTTCTTCTTCTTCTTCTTCTTCTTCTTCTTCCTTCTTCTTCTTCTTCTTCTTCTTCTTCTTCTTCTTCTTCTTCTTCTTCTTCTTCTTCTTCTTCTTCTTCTTCTTCTTCTTCTTCTTCTTCTTCTTCTTCTTCTTCTTCGTTCTTCTTCTTCTTCTTCTTCTTCTTCTTCTTCTTCTTCTTCTTCTTCTTCTTCTTCTTCTTCTTCTTCTTCTTCTTCTTCTTCTTCTTCTTCTTCTTCTTCCTTCTCTTCTTCTTCTTCTTCTTCTTCTTCTCTTCTTCTTCTTCTTCTTCTTCTTCTCTTCTTTCTTCTTCTTCTTCTTCTTCTTCTTCTTCTTCTTCTTCTTCTTCTCTTCTTCTTCTTCTTCTTCTTCTTCTTCTTCTTCTTCTTCTTCTTCTCTTCTTCTCTTCTTCTTTCTTCTTCTTCTTCTTCTTCTTCTTCTTCTTCTTCTTCTTCTTCTTCTTCTTCTTCTTCTTCTTCTTCTTCTTCTTCTCTTCTTCTTCTTCTTCTTCTTCTTCTTCTCTTCTTCTTCTTCTTCTTCTCTTCTTCTTCTTCTTCTTCTTCTTCTTCTTCTTCTTCTTCTTCTTCTTCTTCTTCTTCTTCTTCTTCTTCTTCTTCTTCTTCTTCTTCTTCTTCTTCTTCTTCTTTCTTCTTCTTCTTCTTCTTCTTCTTCTTCTTCTTCTCTTCTTCTCTTCTTCTTCTTCTTCTTCTTCTTCTTCTTCTTCTTCTTCTTCTTCTTCTTCTTCTTCTTCTTCTTCTTCTTCTTCTTCTTCTTCTTCTTCTTCTTCTTCTTCTTCTTCTTCTTTCTTCTCTTCTTCTTTCTTCTTCTTCTTCTTCTTCTTCTTCTTCTTCTTCTTCTTCTTCTTCTTCTTCTTCTTCTTCTTCTTCTTCTTCTTCTTCTTCTTCTTCTTCTTCTTCTCTTCTCTTCTTCTTCTTCTTCTTCTTCTTCTTCTTCTTCTTCTTCTTCTTCTTCTTCTTCTTCTTCTCCTTCTTCTTCTTCTTCTTCTTCTTCTTCTTCTTCTTCTCTTCTCTTCTTCTTCTTCTTCTTCTTCTCTTCTTCTCTTCTTCTTCTTCTTCTTCTTCTTCTTCTTCTTCTTCTTCTTCTTCTTCTTCTTCTTCTTCTTCTTCTTCTTCTTCTTCTTCTTCTTCTTCTTCTTCTTCTTCTTCTTCTTCTTCTTCTTCTTCTTCTTCTTCTTCTTCTTCTTCTTCTTCTTCTTCTTCTTCTTCTTCCTTCTTCTTCTTCTTCTTCTTCTTCTTCTTCTTCTTCTTCTTCTTCTTCTTCTTCTTCTTCTTCTTCTTCTTCCTTCTCTTCTTCTTCTTCTTCTTCTTCTTCTTCTTCTTCTTCTTCTTCTTCTTCTTCTTCTTCTCTTCTTCTTCTTCTTCTTCTTCTCTTCTTCTTCTTCTTCTTCTTCTTCTTCTTCTTCTTCTTCTTCTTCTTCTTCTTCTTCTTCTTCTTCTTCTTCTTCTTCTTCTTCTTCTTCTTCTTCTTCTCTTCTTCTTCTTCTTCTTCTCTTCTTCTTCTTCTTCTTCTTCTTCTTCTTCTTCTTCTTCTTCTTCTTCTTCTCTTCTTCTTCTTCTTCTTCTTCTTCTCTTCTTCTTCTTCTCTTCTTCTTCTTCTTCTTCTTCTTTCTTCTTCTTCTTCTTCTTCTTCTTCTTCTTCTTCTTCTTCTTCTTCTTCT